>JAHXRV010004110.1:0-73464 GCA_019904355.1 Psilocybe tampanensis
ATAAGTTGTAGAAGGTTTGCGATAAGAGGGTAGGTCCTGATAGATCAAGGCCTTTGTTTGCTCGACTAATCTCCTGTGAATGAGCGACGGCCTTTTGGAATTGGCCATTCGGGACGGCAATAACGTGTGTCAAGAAAACGACAAACTTACCACAACCCATCCCTGGCATATCCATCACGGTTCAATGACACCTTTCCAACCGCCGTCTACACATTGCTCAACTTGGTCTTCTAATATTATCCGACTCTGCCCACCACTAAAGTACTGCCCTTCGTGGGACTAGAATTCTCGTCGACAGACACTGGCTCAACTGCATGCTCCCAATTTGCCCCAAAACATAATAGTTATGGCCACAAATATTGCTCAGCCAACTCTGGATGACTAAAGTCTTCTGTCACCTTCGTACACGAGTGGGTCTCGTTCTGGTTCCAGTTAGTAATATGGAACCCCCGCTGAATCAGCCTTCTTACGCAGATGCATCCCCCCAACTATTTAGTGTGCCTCAGACTCGGTATAACTGTTGATCAATAATCAGGGAATCGATGCCATCCACCCATACAGCTATTGCCACCACTTCCAAAGGCTTACTAGAGGCTATCCAAGTACCCACCGGAATTCCAGCAGAGGGAGAGGTGCTCATCAAAGTCGAATACGCCGCATTGGTCCCTTTTGATGCTTATGTTACCGACAGAGGATTCTACGTCAATGGGTACCCAGTTATTCTTGGTTTTAATGCCGCTGGGACCGTCTCCAAAGTTGGCTTGGGCGTTCGCGACTTAAAATTCGGAGATAGGGTAATCATGGCTTCCCCCATGACAATCGATGTACTGAATATATCATGTTAGGTCACTGCTTACTGTATTGGCTTTTCTGGAGCGAAATCTTTACAACAGTACACCCTTCAACCAGAAACCAGGGTTGCCAAGGTTGGTTCAAAGGTTAGATCTTCAAAGCTCTCTGACGTATCCCCCCACGTTTTGTTCAGATACCGGACAGTTTGTCACTTGTAGATGCTGCTATGATACCCAACAGCTTTGTGACTGCGTTTTATACACTCTTCAACCAACTCGGTCTACCCGTCCCAACTTCTTTTCCCGTCCAAGAGGCCCCGCCACTTTCTGCAACACCAATCCTAGTCTATGGGGCAGGGTCCTCGGTGGGGACATACGCAGTCCAACTTCTTGGTCTCTCTGGGTACAAGAATGTTATTGTGACTGCCTCCGAGAAACACCATACACGCCTACGCGCCTTGGGAGCTACACATGCATTTGACTATCACAGCCCCACTCTCATAGAAGACATCAGAGGGATTACAGGCAGTGACGAAAACCTGGCCATTGCTCTGGACTGCATCGCGGCGGAATCAACGCTGAACATCATCGCAAAATTGCTCAGCCCCGTTGGGAAGTTGGCCATCCTCCTCCCAATCAAAGAAGGGGGCAACGTGGTTAATGGACGTGATCAAGCTCTGCACCTGGGAATACCAGAGGGAACAAATCCTTTCCCCAAAGAAACCCAGATCATTGGCGTCAGGACTTTGCTCTTCGAAAAGGTAGAAGTGTGTTCAATGATTAGACCTTTGCCTCCAAGCCTGATGCTGGAAAATAGGACACATACTTGAGCAGCAACTTGATGTCAAAGATTCTTCCAGCACTTCTGAGCTCAGGCTATATCAAGCCCACCCATGTCCGTCTAATGGATCAAGGTACATTCAAAGAAAGGGCTGAAACTGGTTTGGAACTCATCCGTAGTAACAAGATCAGTGGCGAAAAAGTTATCGTCAAAGTAGTGTAGTCTTTTTATGAACTGTCGAACTCTTTACCATCCATCGGTTTTCATCTATAAAGAGATGAGATAATTCTATCTTATCTAGTGATGGCTTCACGACGCGCTAATTAGAGTCACATGGGTGGTGTCGAGCCATCACGTTACTCGGATCTCGTTCGTGTTTGAACCAAACCGGAAACCCCACATTGCGCCTGCATCATATTGTCCAAGAGGTTCAAGCTCCTTCCGCGTTCTTTTCCAACATCTTAGCCAGCATCCACGCTCTCTATTTTCCTTTGTCTGAGGATGATACCCACAACTAATCGTTCGGTTGCCTCCAAACGACTTTCGACCGCCAGGCTTCAACACATCGCTTGTGGATCTACTTCCACCCAACGCCAGGCTTTATCGCGACCCATTTCAACCGTTACACGCCCCACAAAGCTGGGACGCCTTGGAATTACTTATAACACTGCCGTCACGCTTCTAAACCACTCTCATTCACCACTATTCCATCGAGGTTATGCATCTGAATCGTTGACCAGTGAGCGCTCTTTGCATCCTATCTAATCCTTCAAGTCATTGAATCAAAGTGTGTATCCCAGGTGACGCTCGACTTCCTCACTTTGACAAAGTCCTCATTGCAAATCGGTGATTGGCGCAACTAGCATAATCCATCGACGTTTATTTATCCGTTGAAATAGGGGTGAAATCGCATGTCGCGTTATTCGAACTGCCAAAAAGCTCGGGATCAAGACCGTTGCAGTTTTCAGCGAAGCGGATAGGGACTCTCTTCATGTTCAAATGGTCAGTCCTCTTGCCCCCTGCCTTATTCATTCTCAAATCCAACCTCAAACCATCTATTACAGGCCGACGAAGCTTACTGCATCGGACCCGCTCCCTCCTCGGAAAGTTATGTGAGCCATTGAAAGCTTGCATCTACATACTGGCCAATATTCAACATGTCTTTATAAAGCTCAACATGGATAAAATTATTGAAGTTTGCCATCAGAGTGGAGCTCAGGTGTGTTAGCCTTGCTTTGCTTGTTGGCGTTAGGCGTTCAATTTCTTCCTTCTCGGACAGGCTGTACATCCAGGGTAAGGACGACTTCTTTTATGCTACTGAAATATATTATATCTCATACTTCTGTAGATACGGTTTCTTGAGTGAAAATGCCAAGTTTTCCAGACGATTGGCCCAAGAAGGAATTACATTCATTGGTCCTCCTGAAAGTGCGATAGTCAGTATGGGTTCGAAAAGGTATGCGTGTATTCCTGTATTAATTTAAATAATTCATTGACATCGTGATAGTGAATCAAAAAACATCATGCTTAGTATGTGTTGTTGATATGCCAGATCAAAATTGCCATTGAACTCTTTTCCAAGGTGCTGGGGTTCCATGTGTACCAGGCTATCACGGTGATAATCAAGACCCTGCATTTTTGTTTGCAGAGGCACAGAAGATTGGCAAGTGCGCAAATCGCTATCCACTATCAGAATGTTAATTCGCGTCCATTATAGGGTTTCCGGTGCTCATTAAAGCCGTTCATGGTGGTGGCGGAAAAGGCATGCGTATCGTCACCACACCAACTGCCGAGGCGTTCTATGAAGCTCTCTCCTCTGCCAAGCGGGAATCTTTGAAAGGATTCGGCAACGACACTGTCCTCGTGGAGAAATACATTGAAACACCCAGGCATGTCGAGGTTCAGGTGTTTGCCGATACTTTGGGTGGAGTAGTTAGTCTATGGGAGCGCGATTGTTCTGTTCAGCGTCGCAACCAGAAGATCATAGAAGAAGTATGTGTTATCGTCATCGGGGAATGAGCACAGTTAACGCCTGTCTATAGGCACCTGCTCCTGGACTATCGCCTGAACTTCGAGCTGACCTTGGCGCCAAAGCAATAGCGGCAGCGAAAGCAGTAAATTACGTTGGAGCCGGAACTGTGGAGTTCATTTTCGACAACGATACCTCCAAATTCTATTTCATGGAAATGTAAGTTCTCTTATAATTACATGGGCAAGTTATTGAAACCCCACTCACAGGAACACTCGACTTCAAGTTGAGCATCCAGTTACCGAAATGATTACAGGACTGGACTTGGTGGAATGGCAGCTTGAGGTCCGTTTCAACCTTCCCTTCATAGTTTCGCAATTTAATTATAATCATGATACAGGTCGCAGCAGGCAATCCTCTCCCTTTGACGCAAGCGTCGATACCCTTTGTGGGACATGCCTTCGAGGCTAGGATTTACGCAGAAAACCCGAGGAACAATTTCTTGCCAGACTCTGGCAAACTGTTATATCTGTCGATGCCGCAGCCTACCCATACATTTGCACCAACGTATGAACTTTCAAGACCGAATGAATCGACCAACTCTTCTCATCTCGGCCCCTCTTCTTCTACAAATGATTCCCTTGAAATCATGCCATCCTTGAGAATCGAGCATGGATTCGAGCAAGGTGCATCTATTGGAGTCTTTTACGACCCTATGATCGCGAAGGTGGTCGTTCACGGTAGGGATCGAACAGAAGCCTTGAGGATGCTTCGCAAGGCATTGGATGAATACCACGTCGTGGGTGTATCAACGAATGTGGAATTTCTGAGGACGTTGGCGGGAAATAAAGCATTCATCGACGCAGAAGTTGAGACTGGTTTCATTCAGGTAAGCCGTTTCCCTAAATTTATTATGGAGAATGTTCCGACAATTTCATGACCTAGAAACACTTTGATGAATTATTCCCGCCACTATCGAACCCAGCACCGGAGGTGTTTGCCCAGGCAGCCCTGTTTGTGGTTATCCGTGACCAAATGAAAACATCGAAGGCGGCCAATAATCCATGGAGTTCGTTAACTTCTCGTAGGTTCGGTGGCGAAGTGTACAGTCGCAAAATCAGCATTCAGACAGAAGATATGGAAAATACAGCGGAAGTCGAAGTTTCTCAGACATCTGCTGGACAATATAACGTGATAGTGGAGACATCACAAGGACGTGTTCAATTCGACTCAATCTCTGCGGAACAGCTGGACCAAAACACCCTTTCCACGACACTGGATAAGAAATACTCGCGCACGACCATTGTTTCTCAAATGCCTCCCCCATCCGTGCCAGCCTCGCAGTCACCATCAACGATGGAGCGTTTGCATCTTTTCAGCAATGGCCACAAGATCACGTTGGTGTTGCCTTCTCCGAAATGGTTGCTGTCCCTTGGTGGCGACTTGTTATCAGCGAAAGGTGCTCTGAAGGCACCTATGCCAAGTTTGATTGTAGAACTTAAAGTCCAACCTGGTGATAGAGTCAAGAAGGGCCAGGCCGTTGTCGTGATCGAGAGTATGAAAACAGAAACCGTTCTTCGAGCGGACTCAGACGGCGTTGTGAAGTTCGTTGGCTGCAAGGCGGGTGAGATGGTCGAAGAGGGCCGTGAACTGGTAGAAATCGAAGCAGACGATTCATAAACATGACAACAATGTAAATTGCAGAGCGATAAGTCTGTTAAAAAATCTAGTAGTAATTAGTTTAAAGTGGATCTAATCTATGCTGAGGATAGCAATGAGCTTCCGGAGGGGGTCGGTGTCGGTGCATCCTGCAATGGTATCGTGTTGTAAAAGTTTCCAGTATCATTCGGAAGGAAGGGTGCCCCGAAGCCTGGTGGCTCCGGGTTTTGAGTCCCTTCTGGAGTTATCGTAGGGTTTTCTTCCTCTTCGCTGATTGGAGAAGTCTCCCTCTCCAAAATCATTCTGTGTTCCCAAGGAGGATTGTCCTCAATAGCCCTCGCGATCTGTTGTAATTCTTCTTCCCCAGATGCATCACCCATTACATCCTTCATATCTGAATAATCTTTGGCTTGTGTGAGCGACTGCCTGAGGTCAAGTGATTCTGCCTTTGTGACGTCTACTCGAGGCGCTTTGAATTGATTGACACAGAATTTGGTCAGGCTGAAGTGATGCTGTAAATAATGGCTCTGAAAAAGATAGGATATAAGGCAATGAAATAGTTATAGCCAAAAGGTCACATACCAGTCGCAAATAAGCGGGAACCAAGTTTCTTTCAACATCTTTCAAAGGTGTCGAGGAGAAACAGGACGGGTTGGATTCGGCACCACGAGCTATCATGACAGAATGTGCCCCAGTTACTTCACGGACTCGTTTGGCGTCTTCCCAGTCCTTGCAATCTCCATTCTCGACCACAGCGATCCCTTTCCCCATACCCTCCACAAAGTCAACGATCTCCCTCAACCTCTCAATGACCGCCTTATCCCTTTCGCGCATATTCCGTGTTCGACAGTGCACTGTCAATGCGCTAACACCTGTGTTGACGATTCGCTCGACGAGTTTTAATGTGTCTTCCTGTGAAGGCAG
This sequence comes from Psilocybe tampanensis, assembly GCA_019904355.1. NCBI lineage: Eukaryota > Fungi > Basidiomycota > Agaricomycetes > Agaricales > Agrocybaceae > Psilocybe > Psilocybe tampanensis. The sequence goes on from JAHXRV010004110.1 coordinate 6,125, forward strand.
AAGACGGATTTTGGCGGTGACGGTGATGTGAGGAGGCATGGCTTTCCTCAGCGCGGTCAAAATAGAACAAAGGAGATCAGGATTCGTAAGTAGGGCTGCGCCCATGCCAGCATGAGTCGAGAAGGGTTTCGGGCAACCACAGTTGAGATCTATGCCTGATATATCTTGCATGACGGTCTTTGCGGCTTGGACAGCCAATTCAGGATCGGAGGAACCAATCTGGTAGATGAAATATGGCTTCTCTATGGGATGTGTGGTGAAGATAGCGCGAGATACTCCGTTATAGGACACAACCCCAGTGATTGCTACGGAAATTTGTTGCCACTCAGAAGATCAAAGAAAGGATAGACCAGAAAATGACTCACGATCAACCTCTCGTGTAGAATGCAAAATGGCCTTGTCCACTATTTCAGGACCCCATACTAACGTCGCACCATGCTTCAAAGCGAACAGACGGGTAGGAACTAGATAATATGGTAAGAGAAATAATTTGAGATGAAAGAAATCAACGAACGTGACCCAGATCGGACCATTGGCGCAAGGAAGACGCCGTTCTTGAAGTCATCTGGAGTGAGATGATCGACTTTTGCGCGCTTTGAGGGTCTTGGAGATAGAGAAGGAGAAGAGGAATACGGTCTGCGCGACATGGTAAGAAACAAGGAGCGTGGTCTGAACCAGCCTTTCATTCGCAAAACCCCAGTCCAGAAAAGGTTGCAATCAATTAATTGACAATTTCTAGATCTTTGTTTGGCATGACCCTCACATCTCAACACCGTTCACTCCAGTTTTGTGGCAAAATGTTTTCCATCATAACCATACAACTAGCTTTTAAGTATAGTAAACCACAACAGGTCGTCCTCTGAGGACGCTTTTCGGGCGTTTGGGGGCTATCGACCAAGGGACGGGAACCGACAGTCCACCCAGGCTCAAACAATCATTAAATAATTTATCGCTATTCCATTACTTCACGTTACGCTTCTTCAAGTTGGCATCATCTTTCTTCGAATCGACGGCAGATGAAACGGGGGCGGCTTCCTTCTTCTTCTCGTCAGCAGGCTCGGCCTTCTTGGTGGACTGCGAATAGAAAGATAAACATCGACTCTAAACATTAAAAAGGGAGCAAATACCTTGGTGACGACAGGCTTCTGAGCACCACCAATGATGCTGACCAAAGCACCGAGCATTCCGAAGAGTGTGAAAAGGGCGCCAACGAGAGCAGCACCAGTTTCGGGTTGAGTCTTGAAGGCAGAAACTGGGTCCAACTTGGCGGCAGCGACGAAGGCAATGACACGGGTGCGGATAAAGCTGATAGGATCATCCTTGAAAGAGACGGCGTCATCCTCATCTTCGTCAACAACAGCGGGTTTATCCAGGGCAACCTCAAGAGGCTTCTTGACCTCGAATGTTTCGGCGGCGAACGCCTTGGCATCTTCAGGCGAGTGACCGATGTAAATGTTATCGAAGAGAATGTCCTCGGTCATGGTCCAGAGTTCAATACCGACACCACCCTTGAGAAGTAAAAGTCAGCAATATAAAATAAGGAAGAGGAAAATGACATACGATCTTTGACAATGATTTCACGGGGGTGAGGTCTTCAAAGTAGTCAGGGTTGGGGATTTTGCGGGGAGCCCAGATGCCCTTGTAGGCGGGGTTGGCGATCTGAGGAGCAGACCACTTGCCCTTGTAGGCAGGGTTGGGCTTGAAGGGGCTGGAATTGAAACTTTAGACAAGACGAAAGGAAATTGTTTATGGAGATATAAAACTTACCGTTTCCATTCACCGCAGCCAGGGGCTTCAGTGCACTTGGGGTTAGCGACAGTGGGGGCGACCCAATCACCGTCTTCCTCATCGTCCCATTCCTCAGGTTTAGTGGCATCTACGCAGTGAATATAAGCATACAACTGGGAGGCAGATGGGATACAATGGACGAACCAGGATCGGCAATGGTCAGAGGTTCATCATCGAGCCATCCCTCAGGTTTCACGGCCTCTTCGTCAAGAATTTCGAATGGGGCATCCTCATCCCAGTCAGCGGGCTGGAAATGTCTAATTTGAGTATCAACTCGTATTTTGCATGCAGAAATTAACTAACCTTCTTGGCTTCGGGGTCAGGAATAGTAGCCTCGTCAACCCAGTCCGCGGGCTTGGAGTCTTCGGGGTCTTCGATTTCCTTGGGTGGGTTGACTGGGGGTTCAAAGTCCTCAAGAAGGCTGCCCTTCTTGTCGCTCTCGCCGTTGATGAGAACCTCGTAGGTATTATCGGGACTACAAAAGGAATTAGTAAAAAAAAGGCGTCTAAAAGGCAGTGTTGCTCACTTGACGATGAGGGTATAGAGGTTAGTGAGCTTCTCAATGGAGGGGTGGGGAGCGATTTTGAGGTGTTTCTCCTCGGTCACCCCAGTCTTGGGGCTCTTGTGACGGAAGATGAAATGAACCTAATTATGAGATGAGCACGGGGTCCAACGCATACACGCAGCAACGGAGATGATCTGCTTGCCTTTGTTCCAGGGCAGGTCAAGTCAGGACCGAACATGACGACCCAAGGTGTAGTGTCGGAGAACTCTTTCCCGCTGGTCTGGAAACCGTCTTCAAGGAGTTTGACATATCCACCACCGCAGTTGCCTCCCTTCTGATATTTCACTTCATATTGTACAACAAGGGGTTTATCCTTGAAGTCAATAGGTTTCGAGAAAGCAGCAGAGATGGCATGGTGGGCAGCTTTGCTTTTCGCAACGAGACCCTTGTCGCCTTCAACGACAGAGATGGCAGGGTCTTCGACCTCCCACTTGCCAACATAGCTAAAGGTTTCGCCTCCAACGGGAGTCTTCTTAGTAGCTTCTGATGGTGTCCAACGCTCTGACCAATCTTCTGTGAATTGCTCGATGAAAGGAGCTTTGATGCCAGTGGACTTTTGTAGAGAAGGAGGAATTAGTCCGATATTCTGGCAACGAGAGTCCTTAATTAGTGGTACGTACTGTGAAAGTTGGCTTAGGGGCGTCGGCTGATTGAGCCAGCGCGCCCGTGGCCGCGAGAGCAAGTAAAGAAAGCGCTACGCTTCGCATTATAATACGAAGGACCGGTGTACAAGAGAAAGAAAAGGGGAAGGAGTGTTAAGCAGGTAAGTATTTCCCTTCACCGAGTTTGCCTTCCTAAATACGTGCGCACACCTACGTGGCATACCGTTCTCCCACACGTCACGTGCTGCGCGTCAAGGCACACCAATCTTTCTCAGAATCCTTTGGAAACTTTCAAGAACATTTATTTCAAATAAGCAACAAATAACTAGCGCAGTACAGAGGTATAGAATAGCCTAACCACACACAAGCCTGACAACTTTACCCTAGCAGATCAGCATGTCCTGAGGCCGAAAGTGCGAGCTGTAGTCAAGTCGATGTGAGATTCACCAGATGGAAGAGCAGGCTACGTGGAAGTACTGCTTACCACGAACTCATCATCCAAATATTTGGACACCGCGATTTGGTCGCCGAGTCCCTTTCTTCGGCGCGTTTTCAGCACAAGGTCTCTCGCTAATGCCTGGCCCGAAGCGGGTTCCAATGGTCGGAGCTTGATACTCGAGTCCGTGGGATCACCTATTCTTCGTTCAAGCACACACTAGACTTCTGATATATAATGAGATTATCATACCTGGTACAATCGACCAATGGTCGAATACTTGCAAACAGAACGCCTGACCTTGTGTCGCCGTCCTCAAGTCGGTTTCAAAGCCATTCGCGTCTATCACTGGGATCAATGCTTTGACAGTGTACAGAGGTGATCCTGCTTTCGGTATGTCCTGTGTGACATGCCCACGGCGACGAGCAAGAACTGTGTACACTGCTGATATACAATCTGCTGGAGCCTGAACTTCCACGTAGTAAACTGGTTCCATCAATCTGGGTGTTGCCTTTAAGAGATAAAAATGTACGTGTCAGTTTTTTAATAGTTCCGGATAATAGACGCGACTCTCACCATCAAGAACGAAGAATAACAGACACGACGAGCAGTGGGAACTATCTGACCTCCTCCCCGGAAAATTGGCTCTTGAGCAAGGCTGGCATCCAAGATGCGGAATTTGACATTGCGCATAGCTACAGATAAGGCGATCTTAGTAACACATCATGACGAAATGAAAATTACTAACGTTCGTCACACAAAGGCCCTTCACGAGCACCCCACTGGAAGCCTTGCTTTATATGCTCTTTAACTGTTCCAAGAAGCCTCTTCTCGATCTAGGGTTCAAGGTTAGAAAATCAAACTCTGATATATCAGAAAGCAATGAAAATCACCTGTGAAGGCAAGGTATCGTCCAACAGGACATTTGGACCATTCTCATCTGGTCCAAATGCCCATATTGAACGAGATGCAAGAAGGTCCCATTGGTAGTTCTCCTGGAAAAATCCCCCTCGTTCTTTGGGAGTCATCCGCATGTTCACACGACCTCTTTCAATGTCCTCCGCTATTCCACGTTCAAGTGGCTCGGCAATCATCGTAAGTTTATTCCTGAACATAAATAATTGGTGTCTATGCGCGACTGTGTTGGAAGTCACTCACTTTTTATTTGGAGTATCCGCGTAGCATTTCAATGCACTGGTCTCCAAAACAGTCTCGCAGAATTTGGTCACAGGATCGGAGACTTTGATCTCTATTTCGGAGAATAATCGACGGAGATCGTGCATCACACAGTCAAGATAAAGCTCCCCGGTCCCGATGACGACGTGTTCTCCACTCTCTTCGACTTTTGTGGATACTAGGGGATATGATTTGTTGATGCTTCTTAGGCCAGCCAACATCTTCGGTAGTTCCGAAGGGGCGATAGGCTCTATTGCAATCTTGAGAACGGACTGCGTCATATGCCTGATAGGCCGGAAAATGTTCAATTCTTCTTCAATGTCTACCCCAACCAGTGTAGCGGTCTTGGATATAGAGGCATCGACACCACCTATCAGAACAAGATTTCCGGCTGGGATCTCATCCGCTGGAATAAAGTACCTTGAACAAAGATTAGAATAAAATAAAGAAATAGATTCTTCCGAGACACACCTGGATTGGCTGATCCAGAGGTCGTCAACAGTAGCCTTCATCATATCTTCTTCGTCTTCTGGAGAATAACCCTCGCCGAGAACTTTGATTGACATTCCTTTGCGCAGCGTTCCACTGATGACGCGTCCAAATGACCGGAATGACTGGGCATCTGTGGTGTGATAGAGTTTCGATACATGAACAACCACAGGGCCTTCAGGATCGCAGGACTTCATGGAGGTTGCAAGCTCTCCGGTGAGAGAGCCCAGATAAGATCTTTCGACCTGCCATTTGCATAAGTCGAAGGCAAAAATTTTAGAAGATAAATTGGTTACCTTGCTTTCAGCTCCTTCCACAGGTGAAGGAATGTGGTCCACAATGAGATCGACTAGCCCAGTTGCTTTGCCGAAAAATTGGTCAAGAACAGCCTTGAGGAGAGGACGGACATCCATCTTGAACATTACAGGCTTGAGTTGGATGTTCAGGCCTTCCAGTGTTTGCCGCAGTTCGGCCGTTTCTTCACTGAGAACATGACTATATAACTTGTACAAGGGTGTCAAGATGAAGTGAACGAAAGTTCTTTCGCTCTCGGGATCCGCTTGTTTTCGCGTAAATTTCCGCTTATCATCGTCGAAATAGATGTCACCCCACAGTCGATCTGCGAAGGACTTGACATCCAATGAGCCTGTTTCATGGAGATGCGGGCGTCAGTCGAAGGCAATGGAAAGGAAACTTGAGGGATTACCATAAGTATCAGCATACATCTGCGCGAAGGAGCGTAAAGTAAAGCACCAATTCATATCGGTACTGGCAAAAGCCACATTTCCATTTTCCGGACTCAAACGAAGGTCGGGATTTGGATCAATTGCGCTGAACGAATTTGCTATGAGTATAAACAAAAAATCAAGGCGATAAAACGTCCTACCTGATAAAACTATTAATCTCTTCGATGGTATGTTTAATTTTGTAGTAAGCGTCCGCTGGTTTTATGCGCAATTCCAGTATCAGCCTGTCGATTTTGTTCACCACAAGGGTAATTTTGAGGCCTTCTTGTAATGCGTGTCGAATGATAAATTCTGTTCCGACCATCATCTAGTAAAGATTGAGTACTGCTCGAGCAGAAGAAAGATTGAACATACCCCTTCGACCACATCCACCACTAACACAATTCCGTCCACCAATCGAAGAGCAGAAGCGGTTTCGTCTACAAAATTGATATGACCAGGCGTATCGATGAAATGGATTAGATGCGATTTTCCGGCTGTTGTTGAGAGGACGAGGGACATGGGTGAAGATTTGATTGATATTTCTCGTTCCCGTGATAGGATGTGAGTGTCGGTATAACGCGTCTACAGCAGCGTTATAAGGGGTAAAAGAAACAAGATTTATACAACTTACTGGCTTGTCTGCATCCCAAATCAATTTGTGCGTCTCAAAAATGAGCATGTCCATGAGGGCTGTTTTTCCGTGATGAAGATGACCGACAACGGCGACGTTTCGAATCATTTCTGGAAAACCAGTCATGTTCAGGAGAAATCTGTTGAACGCGTCAGGTTAACATAGCAGCTGAATAGTTTACTGGACTACGTACCCTTTGTCGAAACGCGTCTCTGGCATATCCTTTTCTTCAACTGTCCATTTTCTGACCTTAATTGGAGCTATGATGGGTTCAGAAAGAGGCTGGGCATCCTCTTCCTGGACCATAGTCTCAACCCCTGGACCATAGACATCTTGAGCCGAAGGATAGTATTGCTTTTCCTCATGAAGAACGACCGCTCTGTGAGATGGTTCTGTTTCGACATTTGAACACAAGTAAATTCTTATAAAGGTTGACTGTATTCACCATCTACTTGCATGAGAGCCATTTCTTCCGATTCTTCCATGACAACATCATCGTATCCCTCCAAAGGAGCGGTTTCTGCTGCGCGTTCCTCATGAAATTGTTGTTGGGGAATTTCATCTTCATCGTCTGAATCCAGGTCGGCGCCAATGTAGTTACCAAACTCGTCGTAATCCTCGAAGGAAGCCATGGTTTCTATATGAAGAAAAGGTCAATATGAGGCTCCTGGAGGATGAGGTGAGGTTGTGGTTAGAGAGTGCGGGAGTGAGTGCGAGGATAATAATTGTCGTGAACTTTGAAACGTCGAACCTCCAAGAAAGACGCGAGATATATTTTGTAACTTTGTTCACACGGCCCTTGATTTCCAGATCACTGGAGCGAGGAGTCAGGACACTGTTTGAACACTCTCTACGTCCCTCTGCATAAACATGGCTTCCTTGTCAGATGAAACCCTACGAAAGGTATTCTTGCTCGAGATATAGATGATACGATGGACTGATTGCCTTGTCGTAGATCTTGATGCAGATACAACAAACTGCAGTGCAATCGCAAAGAGCATTGAACATCTCTGTGCAACAAACTTCGGCCAAAGAGCGGGAGCGTAGGATTCTTCAGTTGACCATCGACGAAATCGGCCAAATGCAGGGAGACGTAAACCTTTACAAGGGTGTTGGGAAAATGTGGGTAGTCGTGCCTTGTCTTCCTCAATGTCATTTCATCTGTGTACCAGGTTCATGCACGTCCCCCGAGACGTGATGGAAACTGAACTCAAGAACCAAGAAAAAGAGCTTTCTGATGACATAACAAATCTGAATAAAAAGGTTAGATTCATGTTGATCAAGGGTACCCTCGTCTAACGCTTGTTATCCCCAGTCAAAATACCTTGAGAAACAATTCAACGACGCTCAGAATCAATTACGTGATATCGTATGTCTTTCAATGCATATCCTTGACCTTTCCTTTCTGAAAATGTCCATTTTTTTTAGTTCCACCATGCACCCAATAAACAATGATATTGGACCCCTTCTTTCTGTATAAGTGCCACTTGCAGTTCAACCCAGCTAGTGAGGTTCATGTCTTGTTCCAAAAAAGCGCAGCTCAAGGCAAAAGCCTTTCGAAGCCACGCCTGGCGATGAAAGCAACCCCCTCCCATCAGGTAGAGATTCATTACTGTTACCGCGATGTTAAGAGTTTTAATAACAACATCACTCCCTTAAAACACCTTGGTGTGCTACAATTACAGCAAACACTAGATTGGAGCCCAAGACTAATTCGAGGTTAATTCGAGGTTGATATATTTGCATCTGTCATACTTGGTTGTTGCCCATTATTCATCCGAACTCGAAGATCCTAATAGGTAACAGTGGATCTTGGCTCTAGAATAGTATTCACTGGTATATTATTTAATACAACGGTAAGGATTGAATGCATTATAAAATTTTATTGCAAAGAGGACGTTACATCCTCCTCCTTGCAATCTAGAATCTATGTTTGCTTTCGCCCCGATTATCTCTTGTGATATCGCAGGAACCGAGACGCCACTAAACCGTTCAGTCAGGAACATACAACACGGATAGAGGTAAGAAAGGTTCTTACCAATGGTCACGATAAGATTGAAGACTGAATAAAATATGATGAGTATGTGTTTCTCTTCGATGGAAAAACGTGGTTAGATTTACTCACCAAAGTACGCGAAGAGTATGAAGGCATCTCTCCACCTGTTTGAGAACGATATATTGAGGGGTGTGTAAAATTCATCGCCAACGGCGTATTGACAATAACGACAGGCAACTGTATCCAGCTTGTTGTCGATGTATCCCCCAAATGTCTGTACGAAAGTTTGGGCCCAAGTACCACAATCCTGGCCAGAGGGCGGATTGAATACAGAGAACTCGTCCGAGTTGCATTTTATGACGAGACCACTGTGAGAGACTGTCAGCCTGGAGAAGCGTTGAATAGGAAGAAGGTTTATTACTGTAACTCGGTGGACACCATAGCGGCCAACGTGCGAGTATAGGGGTCCAATTGATACAACCAAGACCGCCAAAACTTGATCATTGTTGGATAAGGTAGTGTAACACCGCAGAACGTTGCTAGGACAAGACCAATAAAGGGATTGAAGAGGACTGCGACCTAATACACCATTGATTAGACACGAATGTCACGGTATGTGATGGGATATAACTCACTTGAACGCTGGGTGACAATGCGGCAACCATCTGGCCTAAGGTCACCCCAAAGAGCAGCATGAAAATAATGATCAAGAGCTGGAAACCGGTGCCGTTGATACCGGCGCTCCCTTGACCATAGCCCATTGGATAGACCTTGAAAAGGCAGATCAATCCTCTGACGCCTAACGACGATGACGATGTGACAGTACCATAAGAACCCAGTATAAAACACCACAGAGGATGCTATAAGGAATTTCCCCGATTAATTGGCCAATAGCAAACACGTAGGGAGAATATATTCGGCTTGACGACTCTGCGTTGAAAAAAAAAAATAAGTAACATTATTCTAGAAAAAGTTTTATGTCAAGATTCTCACCGCGAATGAAAATTCCTGCAGAAAATTATCAGTCAAATACGTCAGACGAGGCAGAAGATATTAATTAATTTACTTCTGTTGTTGATGAACAAGGGTTCGATTTGGGACATGACAATGGCAGGTAACACAACGACCCAGAAACTTAAAATAAATAAAAAAACGTCAGAAATGGAAAGGCGGTCTTGAACTGAAAGAAAGACAAACATGGCAAAAACCCTGAATTGGAGTTCTCTCAAACTAGTTCCGAGTTGCAGGAAGGACAAAGAGATGAAAAGTGAAATGAATGATGTCACGAAGAGTCGGCTGAAAATATAGTCTGGTGATCTCCAGAGAGCTATATTATTTCTCCTAACCACGGTCTTGAGTTGGTACAGGAAGGAGGTGGCATCTGGGATGAGGGGTCAGATCAGAAATATATGGAATGTGAATGAGACAAACGTACATGTGCTCATTTCCTTTTCATCCGTTTGTGGTCGTGACAATGCTTCCCGCTTGATCGCAGCGATTTCGTCTTTCACCTTCGTGAATTCCGGGGAATTCAACCAAATGTCTTTCCAATCCGTGTCACCAACACGAGGTGTGACTCCAGCACCAATTGCTTCCAACATGTACTCCGCTGGGTTCACATTAGGTGGACAGACAGCACCGTGCCTTGCGAAATATTCCCGAATAACGCTAGAGTCTTCGCCGATGTCACCAAAATAGACGGTTTCCCCTCCTCTTTGTAACAACATTAATCGGTCGAAGCTCTCGAAAAGCAGGGAAGAAGGTTGATGGATGGTGCAGAGGATGGCCTGTCCTTGATCTGCCAGTTTTCGCAAGAATCGTACAAGGTTCCAAGCACTAACAATAACACATTAGAAGTGAAATTGTTGTATGGACGAGTAAGAAAATACCTCTGAGCGTCAAGACCGGACGTAGGCTCGTCTAAAAATAACAGAAGTTCGGGTTTGCTGGCGAGTTCAACTCCAATCGTTAGTCTCTTCCTCGCCTCCATGTTCAGACTGAATACTAATGCTTCAGAAATGTCCTGTAGTTCCAAAAGTTCAATCATTTCCTCGACGTAAAGGTCCTTTTCTTCTTTTGAAACTGATTCCGGTTGACGAAGATAGGCAGAAAATCGCATGGCCTCTCTGACAGTGGCAGTGCCTGTGTATGGCCGATTAATGACGCTGGGAGCCAGAATTCAAGTTTTTTTTTCTTACCTTCGTGGACATCCATTTGCTCCGCTGTAACGTAAAGTGAGACAATGAATGGAACATATCAAAACAGAGGTTTTACCATAGGCAGTTCCTCTAGCGAAGTCGGATGACAAGGGTCTTCCATCAACCAGAACATCACCAGTTACGACTCCGATATTCTTCCTTTGCGCAAGGACATCCAGGCACGTCGTTTTGCCTATGAAAGATATTAATACCAAGATAACCCTTTAACTGATGTGACCATACCTGCACCACTGGCGCCCATAAGAGCTGTCAAGGTACCAGGTTTCACGTATCCTTGGACATCATGTAAAAGCCTGAGAGGTCCCGAAGGTGTCGGAACATGGTAATTTAAATTCTCCCATGTAAATGTCTTTCGATGCCTGGTAACGTCTTCGAACCTGGAGGTTTCCATGTCAGTCGGAGATTGTACTGAACACAAGTCATATTTACTTTTCATTCGCCTGAACAGAGTCATTTTTCTTTTCGTTCTGATGTTTCGCCTTCTTCTTTTCTCGGAGGTTGGCGTTCAGCCTTTTAGTTTCCTCGTCTTCTTTTGCGAAGATTTTGATCGAAAGGTCCAGACCGTATTGCTAGAGGTTGGAAATAAGTTTCACTTGGACAAGGTCAGAAGCATAGGAACTCACTGGGTAGAACTCAAGTGCCAAAATCTGGGTCACTTGAAACAAGATAAAGAAACCAACCAGGACGAGGAAATTACGTCTCCACATATCTGCTACGTCAAGACCATAACCGGCGGATATGTATGCCCTTCCTGAAATCGTGTTACTTCCGCCCTCAGCCCCAAAAAGGGTGCATGCTTGATTGGGTCCAAGACCATCTCTACAGATTTAAGAAAATATGATAAGAGATATGACAAAGAAGCAAATAGTGACACTGACGGATATTTGGTGACTCCTAGTCCATTTCGTGGAATGATGGCATTGCCGTCGCAAGTCAACTACATACCCAATGATTAAGGGAACCCAATACAAGTATCGCGGAAACTGCTCACAGTAATCCTCATAAACTCGTTTTCCATGCAAGATTGCCAAGCTATGACAAAGTCAATATAATCAAGCAGACATATATCAAAAAATAGGTGAGATACATACCATAGGCTATCGGATTTACGTAGTACTACGGAAGGAAGCAATCAATATATGTGACTCAGTGAAACGTTAAGCAGACGTACTATCCAGAACAGCCACCTCTTCATTTTGATTACTGGTAAAATGTAACCGGTGTATTCAACACTGGAAGGAAATAAGGTCAGCTCCCTTCCGACTCTACACCATGATGTACAACTTACAAATTTGGGATAAAGAAAACCGCGAGACGGAAGGCAGAGTCGAAGTTGAAACACATCAATCCAAACGTCCGGAAGAACCCCTGCATGACAAGGTATGCGATATAATTGAAAAGATGGAAAGTCCAAAATCCTCCAGCTGATCTGTGAAGTCCAGACAAGAAATACACCACGATGTTGAATATCAGAATTCGTGATGCAGAGAAAGGAATGTCTGCAATGGTGTTCGCAACAGCAATCGCGGAGGCCCTGTACATGCTGTAGTTCGTCTATTCCAATCTGAATCAGTAACTCTTTGCGGATGTATATAACAACGCCGATTACTTGTTTTCGTAAGATCGGTCTCCCAATCATCTGCATAGGCATCTGGTAAAATGCGATTAATATACGATAGATTTGACATTCCAGCACTGGGGGGCTGACCTCTCCGAAGGCATCCAAGCAGGTCGTCAATAAAGCCGCAAAGATGACACTTCCGCGAGTAAATGCTCCGTTAGACGTTAAAGGTTGATTGTAATAAGCAGCACCGATGACGACGGCCAAAATCTGCAGAACCAGTCAGTTTGTTGCGAGAGAAGAAATGGAAGATCTCATTAAACACACGGTTGACAAAGAAAAGCTGGTGTAGAGATGGAATTTGTCCTGGAGTTTTTGTTGGAATTGCCGAACTGCCAGAGCTTTGATCTGTCCAGTATAGCCAAGGGTATAGGGGCTCTTCTTCGACACTCCCTTCTTCTTGTCCGCAGCCACTGCAGCGCGGAAAGCTTCTTGATCTGTCTTTTCAGTCTCCATGAAGAGTTTGTATTTGTCCAAAGAGTCTAGATTGGCGCGCGCGTATGGGGAGCGATTGAACGACGATTCCAAAGCTTCAGGCGTAGAAGGCGTATCCTGGGCCGATCTGCCAGCTGCAAATCGACGTTCGTTCGGGTCCGTACATCCTGTTAGGTAGTCGGCAGTACTTTGGCGAGGAAGAGCTTGGAATCCAAGGTTTTCAAAATAGGCGCGAGCCTCAGAAGGTGGACCATAGAAAACCTGACGACCTTCATCTATGACAAGGACTTTGTCGAACAATTCGTAAATACTTTCGCCGGCCTGGTACCTAGTATTTTAGTCAATCCATCAGCTAAGAATTTTTGTTGGAAAGTCGAAACAAAAACCACTGACAATGTAACAAACGTCGTTTGACCAAGAATATCAGTCATGATACGTAGACTTTTGACAAAATCGAGTGCCGTGGAGGCGTCCAGTCCACGAGTAGAGTTGTCCCAGCACTGAACTCTGGCACGAGTAGCCATCATTTCAGCGATACTGATTCGTTTACGTTCACCTCCTGATACGCCACGGACAAATTCGTCGCCCACAAGAGTTTGCTTCGTATGAGACACATTGAGCATACGTAGCAGAGTGTCTGCTACTTCGGTATCGAATTCCTTTCGACTGACGCCAGCTAATCGACCATTAGGACCAGGAGTTTTCCTGCAGGAACATGTCAGTTGTTCTCGGCTAGATTCAGTAGGCTGGCGTTCAGGTATATACATACGTGGATAAAGCAAACGCCAGGGTTTGCGCAACGGTAAGGGTAGCAATATGTATGTCATCTGCAGAAGAGTAATAAATGAATGTTTAGAGTATGGTCTAATTCTTATTACTCACCTTCTTGATTATAAACGACTTCGCCTTTATAGTATTTTCGCATTTCAGCAGCGTCAATTCCGGCATAGAGGACATCTCCAGAAACTCTTGCGTAGCCTTCTCGCTGATTTGCTATTGTCTTCAGGAAAGTAGAGCAACCAGAACCGGGGCAACCAAGGACGAGGCACATTTCGCGAGGCTTCAGTACTCCAGACGATCTGAAGCATATACAGGGTTATTTTTTATGCCAACCATCATAGCCAAAAACCATACTTGTGAAGAATTGTTTTGGTAGCGAAGTTTTTTTTCGGAAGCAACGGGGACAACAGTGTCATCAACCAGAAAATAGGCCCCATGAAAAATGAAAAGACCGCGCCTGGAAAGAATGATCAGAGATATAAACATTGAGCAAGAAGGGCACTTCAATACCTCCTAGCGTCCCCACATAAAACTGCAGAAGCCAGAGTGAATATCGAGCACGAAAAACGAACCCCATTACAATCACCTTGTTATCCATTCCACCAGCAACCTCAACTTGAAGGTCCTCCCAGATAACACCGACATTCTGACGTATGAATAAAAATTAAATGGTAATCCCAGGAGAATCAACGAAAAATCGACCTTGTGTTTAATCCCAGCTTTTTGATGGGCATCATTGGAGGTTGTCAAATATTCGCGAAGATCGAACCTGTCAGCATCCTTATCCACGCCCTTTTCGACGTCACCACTGGCTGCCGTAGAACCAGAGGACTTCGAACCGCTGCGCGCTATTTCCGACCGTCTTGAGAGCTGTCGAGAAAGTTCATTGAACTCAGCCTCGGCCCGCTCAACATCTACATGATGATCCTGAAGGCTTGACGCTCGGGTACTTTCCTCGAAATCAACACCGAGGCCTGGTGGTGGCTCTGTCATTTGGAGGTCAGTGTTGGCTGATTAAACGTGAGGATTTTTTTATAGGGATCTTTCTTATATATGCTACAGGGAAGAACTTAGGTGGTGCTTCCGTATTCCCAGTCGGGACGGAACCCCTTTTAGCAAAGCCCCATGCTGTTCCTAAGAAAAAAAAGAGATGACTCTGAGGGTTCATATGTCGGAACCGGAAGAGCAAACATTGTATGTAGAGTCAGGGTCTCGCTCTCCGATGTAATCGTCGAATGCCCACCGAAAATTTTCACGAATTTGGAGGCAAGCCATCGAATGGTCGTTCCTTTCGACGCTTGAAACACAACGATCGTGGAAGCAACAGCGTGCGTAGGACTGCAATTGGTCCCAGGAGGCCGGAAGCCCAGGATTTGCTGAATAACGAATATAGGTCAGCATAATCAGTGTTACGAATTTGGTTCAATAACAAGTGTGAAAATTAGAACAAATGGCCTGATGTCACGTCAACGGCCCGGTCAGCAATGATATCACATATCACTGCAAAATCGGGCACTGTTCACCTAGGGGAATAAGATTTTTTCGGATTTTGTTCTTCCAAATCTGCGCAAAATTCTGCAAAATTCCTGATGGTTTGGAAATTTGAAATGCTTACTACAAGCCGAAGAACACGATTGATAATATTCTAGATACATATCGGTGGACAAAATGACTTTATACCGATCATGTATGGTGCGTGGCTCAATGATGGATGAGCAACACAAGAATATGAGTCCTTTACACCCGGATTGACCGTTTCAGAAACGAATGGAATGATAGCACATCAAAACTGATGCCTACCAGACCATCTGAAATATCGTGCCACCGTGGTGAGCACAGCTGGACTATCTTTTGAGTATTTGGAATCTATTGTCCCTGTTGGAAGATCATGTAATTGGTCTTATGTGTCAACAATGGTACCTTGTGACGCATCCCTACCTAGATGCTTGAAATACTAGCTATCTGAGACCAAGGCGTTTCTTCACGGACGTAATTTTGACGTTGCATAGTTCAGAGATACAAATCGTGCCGTACAAGAGTATGACACTCTCCCCAAAATCAGGATAAAGCAGCGGGGAGATCTGATGACTATTATGGACGTATGTATTGCCGGTAATTTTCATCGCAAGGATTGGATAGGACAGGTCGCCGAGGAACAGAGCGGTCGATGGCTGAAGGAAACTGGTAACTCGGATGCTCGAAGGTCATACGGTGACTAGGGACGATAGTACAGGGCACTGTACAAACAATGTTGTTCGTGTGCCTGAGAAAGATTGGATAGATGAAGTCCCGCAAAGAGAAGCTTTTATGTCCGTCGAAGCTGCATTAGAACTGAGCGATGAAGGCTATTGATTCAGACTACTGGAAGGACATGGGTGGAGAAAGCAGAGTGATGTACCTGAATGATGACTTACGTTATTGCTCCGGTTGTTTGGCATTAATTGTCAAGGGCCTTAAGAGGTTTGAGGCTGATCCTTGACATTGCTTTCTTGACTCTCACCTCATCTGGAAAAGACAAGCATGGGGCTTTGCCGCTTCCTGGCCAGCAATGCTCAACAAAACGCAGTTTGTCCGTGTGTGATGGAGCCGTATCAGGTTCTGCTTGTCGATCGACCAATAATCATAACATCACCACAAAAATACCTGGACATCCATGACTTTTCGTGGGTGTTATTGATCCTCATCCATTCCCAGTTTACCTCTGATAGATGTCGGCTTGGAATCAGATCTATGCCGATGCCTTTTCGAACAGCCTCGGATAAGTTCTTTCCCCTAATATCTCCGTGCAGTTCAGCCAGCATGCAGTTCTATTATAACACTCCCAGCCATTCGGCCTATCCCCGTCGTGCCTGTAGTGCGGACGTCGTCTCTGATCTTCGAATGTCATTCTTGACTTCGCTGGCACTTTGACTTCTTGTCTATCTCTCTGGTCCTTGTATCGAGGAGAGCTCAGAAGGATTGCCTTTTCCACCTCAGAGCTACTATGCCATGGCCATGGGTTCCAAATCTATCTCTAAAAGTTGAGACAACGTGGATAATTGTTCTTTGAACTCGAAAGATGGACTGTTGCGTGTTTATAGAAGGAAGAGCATCCATCCCTTCTCTCTATAAATTCTTGCGATGGACAGTTCGCCCTGATCACGCCTCTCACGGAGTGTCAATTACCGAAGCGAAATGCTCTGGCCATCCCGTTGATGGACGATATTATCATCCGTTCAAATACAAGAGTCCTCGAATTGATTGAAACGCCTTCCTGCCGTCCATCCCTGATATGTTCCCCCGTATCACCTCCCTCTTTTTCCTTACCTTTGGGGTTTCCCTCTCTCTGGGGCACACAAAAAATCCAAAACGCGGCTTGGGCTATGCTGGTACAGTACCGGGCGATGTGATTAATGCCAACCAGACGAATAGCGTCATATCTTGGGAATACAACTGGTCGAATATTCCTCCAGACTACCTAGCCACATCCAATATACCCTATGTTCCAATGCAATGGGGTTCCGTTGGGATCGACAGCTTTGCACAGGCGGTTGAGGCACAAGGCGCTAAAACAATTCTGGTATGTGTCGACCAATGTGCCGCTGTGCTCTGGAAGGTGCTTAAATCCGGATTTCTAGGCCTTTAACGAACCAGATTTTGTTAATGAATCTAACATGCAACCCGAGGATGCTGCTAAGCTATGGATGCAATTTTTGCAGCCTCTAAAGGCCCAAGGAATCCGCCTCGGAGGACCTGCTGTCACTGCTTCCCCAACAGGTCGTCCCTGGCTGACTGCTTTCCTCCAAGCGTGCACCAATTGCACGATCGATTTCTTACCCCTGCATTGGTAAATCGTTTTTCCTTTTTCAGCCCTTTTTTTCAGACTAATATGTAAACTCTCAACTAGGTATGGTTCTGGAGTTGAAGGGTTTTATGGATATATTTGGGACGTGCACACCAACTTTCCTCAATACCCAATCTGGATCACAGAGTACGCCGAAACTTCCCCAAACGATACAGGTATGTAACTGTACGACGTATTTGCCGACATCATGGATCTTAAGACTTGCCTTTTAGTTGTCCTGGACTTCATGAACCAAACGATTACATACATGGATACTCTTTCCTGGATTGAACGTTATTCTTGGTTTGGTTACTTCGTGAGTTGCTTGATGATTGACACAGAACTTCGACTCATATCCTTGATCTTGCCCAGCGACCCCGCCCGGATGTTCATTACAGTAAGCTATTATTCCAACCTTATGAGAGCTAAATCTTACTGTCTAAATAGACATGCTAACGGATGATGGAGCACTCAATGCCTTGGGTCAGCTGTACACTGGTGCCAAAACAGTCCATACCGAAGTTGTTGCGGGACCAACCAACACTTACATTACTCTCAACGGCGCTGACAATCCCACTCAACTTCCTGCCACCACTTGGGCTGCACTACTCAACTCCGCTCCTTCTACTTTGGGATCGATTCCGTCCGCGATACAATTACTTTTACTGGCAGCTTTACCGTTCTTCAGCGGATTCCTGGGGCTTACGTGGACGGCATTCTAAGACACTTTCTCTAATCGATTTCAATTTGGGATTTGGGTGGATATATTTCCTATGGACGGATTCGTTAATTGTACACTTGCCAAGAATTAGACTCTAATTGTATTCGAGCTGCCTTCAGTAGTATTACACACTCCTTTCAGACAACACTCTTTCGTTTTGGTCAGTATGTAACCTTGAAATTTTATGTCTTCACCATAATTTATAATACAAGGCTTTCTTCCGCTGAACTTAAAATGATTCAATGAGAATCGTTACTTGATGAGCGTGAGACAATTAGTGACAAAGGCGGCACGAGCCTGGAGTCATTTGTCGGCAACCATTTCACCCAAGTCCCATTTGTCCCAGCGTTGAGGCGGTCGCGGACAACTATGCTCAAACTTCTCTGTCTGTCTTTACTTGGGCTTATCCCAGCTGCTCTTGCCCACGGAGATCACGAAAGTCCTGGCCCAGCCAAAGGCGAAACCATTCAAGAATATGCCCAGCGACACGTAGGTTCATCTATTATTGGAGAACGAGTCCTCGCTGAGCTCACTTTCTGCTATACAGATGTCTTCAGAGCATCATATGTGCGAATATGGATTGATATAACACGAGGGAAGATACTTATGCTGCACTCCCTTTAGTGACTCCTTCGACGTTCGGAGTTTCTTCCAGCTGCACGACCTAGACAGGTGAGATCACTGCCATAGTTCGTGTGCAGGCGGCTCACCTATCCCCAGGAACGGTTTCTGGGACAAGGAAGAGATTGAGGCAATTTACGGTGTCCACCATGTGTACTCGCAGAAGAAGTCGAAGGTGACCTGTCTCTCATGTTGACTTAGTCCTGTACTCATCCCCTTCATTCAGGATGACATCGAGCACCAGCAAAAAGCGGATCAGATTGTCACAACTGTCCTTCAACGTCTTGACCTCAATGGAGACGGTCTAATCTCACCAGAAGAGCTGGAAAAGGTTGGCTTAGCTGGGCTACCCAACTTCGACGGACTAGGTGCGGAGGGACACCATTACGATGTGGAGAGTGGTATGCTTTATTCAACTTAAACTTTGACTTGCGCCATGCTCATGCTGTTTCCGTGCCTTTTTTTTTTAGAATTTTTCCTCCATCATGAAGGTAGGCCCCATATCATTGTTCATGCTCACGACGTAAACCAATGGTTTTCTAGAACAATTCCATTCAACCCCGGAAACCCAGACTGACGAATCGTATACTCACCCTGAAGACATGGAGCACTTTGCCCAACATGAAAACATCGAACGCAAAGAAGCTGAACGGGAGGCGAAGTTCCAGGGAGTTACGGTCGAAGAGATCGTTCAGGAACAAGAGAAGGCTGCTGCTGCTGCCAACGCGGCCGCCCAAGCTGCTGCTCTGGCTGCCGCTGCTTCACCAGTCTCGAAACCAGTGACGAGAGTGACTCCTCCAGAGAAACAAGACCCAGAAGTTAAGTACAGGAACGCTGGCTCTGAAGGTGCTCGAAAAGGAGAGTGGGGTACTGGAGAGGACGGGTATAAGCCACCAATTAATCCCGGTGATAAACTTAGGTAAGTTCCAACGTCGCTTTTCTCGTTCCCTCGATACTGACCTTATTTTGAATCTTGTTTAACAGGAAAAATCTGCCATACAAGGTACAGTTTTGTATCCTCTGTTACACTAACTTCTAACTGAATCAGAATTCTCGGATGCAGTACAAGTTCAAACGCAACTGGGGAGATTTCTGAAGCCATTCATTAGTATGCATACCCTCATTATTTGGATAAACACGTTGTTTGTATCCACTATTAAATTATAACCCTCACGACTGTTTTCCACGCACTCATATTGCTCATTGACCGAAGGGTATCTCCAATTAACGTACTTGTCAGAGAATTAAATAGATCGACAAAGGTGATATGACATATATGTTCTATCGGCCCTCAAACATATCCTGGACGATGCTTCTCTCCACAGCCTCCCAGTCTATGTTCCCGCCACTTGCGTAAACGCTCTCATAAGAAGAAACACTAACATCCGAAAAGAATGGTACCAAGTCCCGCATGCTCTCAATCTGGCGCAGTGATGTTAAGAGTGGTCGACGCATAACGCGTTGGTCCTGTGGTTGGGCGACAGAGCTGTCAACTGGTTTTGAATGGGTGGGTTCCTGCAGTATGGTTTTCAGCAAGACGCAGAACGGTACAGGTAAACTCCTTCCTACCCCGGCTGGCAAGTTTCCTGCAATTTCGGAGAGTATGTCCATCATCGCTTCGGGATACCAGTCATCAGGCCGGTATACAGCGTCCACTGTATCTGTGATGAATATCCATTGATGACTGTAACATGGTGTCAGGAACTTTGCAGCAATCATGTTCGTAAGTTATCTTACATCTGGAACTCTTCGGTCTGGAGAACGAGAAGGGTGTCCAAACATTTGCAGGCCGCAAGTATGAGTTGGAGATCTTCTGAACCATCTGCAGGCATATTGAGCATTGCTTGCTCAAAGATCCGATACTAAAAGGATGCTCCCATTAGCTAGCGCTGTAAAAATGGCTCTTGGACTGACCATTTCGGTAAGGATAACGGGCCAGAAACTGGTCAAATTATGGGGCGACAACCGGCAGAGAAGGACACGGATACAAAGGAAAACCTCGCTTTGAACTATGGGAGACGAGACACTGCGGAAAATGTCGACTAATTTCTCTTGTATGGTCGGAAGCTGGGTCAAGAAACCATTCTTTTCGCCTGAGAATATAACAAATGCTAATCTTCGCAAATTCAAAGATCGAAGAAGCATTTCATATTCCCTGTTGGTGAAAATATTTGCCGAAGGGGCATTGGCTAATTTTCCTACACATAACGTCAACCAAAAAAGTTTTGAAGATCGTCCTTTGTACATACCGAGGAGTTCGGGTAATGCTGCTTTATCAGTATCATAGAGGATTTTAATTATCGGTTGCCATTTTGTGGCATCATTAGGAGTGCAGTTGAAAACCCTATTGTCGTTGAGCAGGTCCGTCACAGGCGTCCTCCATGATTTCAGGGCGGCAGGTATACGAGTCATTTCTTGCAATATCTGAATAACAATAGCGTCAACGTCCATAGGCCTAAATACAGAAGATCGCGTAAGAAATTATGATTTCGAAAAGAATGTGCGTTATTACCTTGTCTTACCCCTCATTGCAGGGTTGACGATATAGTATACAATATTACTGCACGCGCTTATAATCTTATCGTTCTCTAACAAAAATTTGCGCAAATTAGGCAGAGCAGAGCTGGCAACAAAGGAGTTGATCTGTATTCATGAGTTCAGTTGCTTGAATAAGATTATATTTATCTTACATGTCCAACAACCTCAATGGATCCCAACTTCGGAGTCTCCGAGGCCTGACTGGATTCTGCCTTGTCGTCCGACCGAGAGCCAGGTTCTGTATTACCGAGATCAGGACAGTCTCAATGTGATAGACGAATGTCAACTTACCTTGTCGCAAAGCAGGAGACTCTCGCCCACTATTAAGGACGGATTCCTTTGTACTTCGCCGAATCCAAGAACCTTGATCTGTGAAACGTCCAACGTACATCACACATGTCTCAAGGAGTTTTCCATAACAATCCTGTAACAACCACTAAATGATCGAATTTGCAATTATGCAGGTCAAACACACGGACCTGGAGTTCTTTTCGGATTTTTCGATCTTCCATCAGAGTGGTCTGGATGATCTTTTCTGCAAGGACACCTAGACATCTAAAAGGGGTCAGACTCGAAAGACAAATATCAAAGTGGAAATTGAACCTCAGTGCGTAGAATGTGTATGTTTTGAAGTCCTTTGAAATTGCCAAAACCTCTCTGACCAATTGGATATAGCGGCTCCAAACCTGGACTGCTAGTGGACCTTCGAGACGAAGAAAATATTGCTCAAGAAACTTGAACAATGTTGTATCAGTCCTGTAAATGACGGGAGATTTTGATAAATATTTTCCACAGGGTTAAATGATAGACTTACAGGTTGGCGTTAACAGCTTGTTTCTTGGATTTGTCTGATGTCACGATGCGACTCGTGACACTTTCGCAGATCATATGGACAGCATTTTGGGCGTTGGCGACCAGAACGTCCACCAGTTCAAATGCTGCGTCCGGAGATGAGGTCAATAACTGAAACAGTTGGTTAAAAAGTGGCCAGAATCGAAAAGAAGGAAAGCTTGTTACAGATGTCTCGCGGCTCCACCAATCAACAATCGATTCAAACACTTCCGTGCTTTGGACTCGAAAAAGGTGTTCAAGAACTCTTCGACATCTTATTCTCGTCCGAGTGTAAATCAAAGATAACGTTTCGTCTTTGGGCGACCATTGTTGAGGAGGTTTCCAAACGAGGGAGGCCCAGACAGAATAGAGAACACGAATACCGTCATCCAGAGAGCGATAACCAGGGGATCGTGACTGTGATAGGCCTGTTTAGCAATAACTAGTGAAAAACATAACCTTGACCTACACTCAGTTGATCAATATTGTTTGATGAGTTGACCTCGGAACCAAAAACGTTGGAGACATATCCCAAAAGACCACCATTCTCCATTGGCGATTTTTCTAGCGTCGTCGAGTCATCATCAGAAGTGTCTATCTCTGAGGTATACGCGAGGCTTAGAAGAATCAATCGCTCCAAAGCGTTGAGCAACATAATCAACTCCGCATCCGTGATCGTCGTAGGCGTATCTTCCGTATATTCTTTCATTTGGGCGGTTGCCTTCAACACGTCTCCTAAAGCCGATATTGTTTGTCGACAAAGGCAGTCGTTGAGGGGAGTAACGACTGCCTGCAAAGCTGGTTGAAATTGTGGGACGGCCATTAAGATAAAATCTAACCAATGTTGGAGAACGGGGCGATTGCTGCGGGTCGAAATTCCATCCACAAGGGTTTGTACCATTAGTGGGTTCATTGGGTAACGAATAGCACTATCACCAGCTTTATCATGCGCTGCCCCACTTTCATCCTCTGATTTATTAATGGTAGCACGGTGAGATGTCTCCAGTTGCGATGTCGAGACAGATATGACGGAGTGTAGAAGATGTAGCCATTTGTTTTGGAGATCCAAACGATTGAGGTGAATGGAAAAGTAAAGTTTGCCTATCGCGGCCGCCTCAATGCTCTGAACGGAGATGTTTTCAATTTCACCTCGCGTAACCAGAACCTGAAGGAGCTCAATGGCGTTTGATTGGATGGCGCCGTTGAGTAGCTCCATAGCAGGTGCACGCGAGGGCTTCAGTTCCGATTGAACAAAACTGAGAGAAGGTGGGTTAGCCAGAATTGTACTTACAATCATTGACTTACCGAAGCAGGATTTCTACTAGCACGTCCAAGTAGGTCGAATCTGAGTCAACCATACCACCTAAACTTAACGTTAGATCCGTGACCTGTGTCAGAATTTTGGAAAGACGTTACTGTTGATCACCCTCTGGATAAGACCAGAATGGTGAGAGCGTTTGACGGCAGTCGTTCTGGTCGCTTTCGTGAAGCCCTGACCACCGAATGTAACAACAGATAGAAGAGTCTCCAAGTGGTGATTAACTAGGCGTTGATCAAATGGCCGGACATAGGAGAAACCTGCGATTTCTCGTCCACGGACTTTGAAAGTCGTTGTACTCCTTATTATTGAAGGATCAAGAAGATCATAGAGAATCGGGTCCAGAACTCTGGATGGTCTCTCAGCAGTCTATCACAAGCAAATAGGGGATTGATATGTTTAAATACCTAATATAAGACTTGAGACTGCAGCGCATCCAAGTCTCTCCAACACGGCGTAAATGAGGGTTGTCGCTCTTCAAAGTCTCCAATATCGTCATCATGGGTATCTTGAAATGAAATCCGGGCAACAAGTTGTCTTCTGCAAAGGGAAATGAGCTAGAGACGCAACTAGAGATTGCGATTATCTTACCACTCAATCTCCAGATAACACCAAAAGCCTCGTAAGCTTCAGTAACATTTCCGAAGGTAGGCGAAGTCATGGATTGAGCAATTATTGATTCAACATATGAACGTGTTGTTGACGCTTGGAGTGACCATATAAGGTTGACAGCACGAACATGATAAGCTGTATAGTCAGGGCGAAGGTACTTCAACAGCGTATTAATCATCATGGACATAGTTGTTCTATCTTTAAGAACCAATGTGGATTCAAGATATTGAGTTTGATGAAGTGTTATAATCAAAGCGATCGTCCGGTCCACAGTGGTAAAGGTTGAAGTCTTCAAACCAGAGGGTCAGAGTCGCCAATAATAGACAGAATCTGGAATTTACGGTGCTCCTACCTTGTACTCAAGACTTGAAAGAAGAGTGCCAAGCCAATCCGATGGGTTCCACGCCAAATCGATAGATGTTGTGAGTCGTCCAACGAGGGTATTCACCAAAGCTAATGTCCGCGAGAAACATTCACGTAAAATCACGCTGTGTTGAGAATTTTGCGAAAGAAGTCCCGTATACCTTGTACTCATTGATAAAAGTGATTGCAAACAACATGAAAGAGGGTTCTTCGAGGCGGAAGGTGTTGTTGCGGCGGGGATCAGTCTTCCTTGAATCTTGTAAAAGGCGCATGCAAACTCAAAGGAACTGGGATAATGCTTCTCAGACTGTAGTGTTGTTTCTGGGCGTTGAAGAAGAGCAGACTGAGGTATCTGTACCAAGATACTTTCTAACAGACGGAGGGTGGCGCAGACTGACTCGTGTGGCGCGCAGGACGTATCGTCCTGGATTTTTGCCTAGAATTTGTTAAGGTTGGGGACATAAGGAGGCACAAAATCGCTGAGACATACTTCGATAAGTTCGATAATTGCTGCAAAAATGATCGGTAGATGTATAGTTTGAATTTCCTCATCTTGGGAAAACGTTTGCAAGGTAAATCCAGCGAGTTGTATTGCCTGCAACGCAAATGAGCCCAGGGCTTTTTCAATAATGGAAAGATTTCAGACCTCAGTACTCTGTCCCTTTCCAGAAATTTCATCAATGACTGAGGTCAGGAGATATTTCCACAATATTTGAGGTTCAACGGCTTCATAGAGTGTACTAGCAGTCATGGATAGCTTGAGACCTAAGTTTAGCATCTCCGCGAATATACCGTAGATAACTCGACGTACATCTTCGCCACTTTCAGTAGGATGTTCAACAAGATGCATGATGGCTTTGAACGCATCATAGACAAGAGTTTCGGTTAGGATGGACCCAATTTCCCATTTATCAAGTAATGAGATGAAAATTTTGAAAGGTCTGGATTCAGCATATTCTCCCGAGGGTGATATCATTTCATTCTGTGTCTGTGATGAAGATGCAGTAATGTATATATGCAATAGCTACGTACCTTGAGAGTAGAAGTCAGAAGATCAAGTCCATGATCCTTCAGATATGCGATTTGGTGGTCGCTCTTCTCTTCCGGACCCAGAAGCCAGGTATACAAGCGTCGGTTCAAAGAAAGGTCACGACGTAGAACAACCCCAGTAGCCGCCCGCATCAATATGAAACGGTCCTCGTTCTGAGCCTTACGGATTGTGTGACTATCGATCCGCATGCTTTGTAAGAGGATATCCAATGCTGATCGTCGAACGAGAAGGTTTTCATCCTCCAAAGCCGAGGCAAAGGCTCGAATCATTAAACCAATGTCCTTTCCGACAATGTCTGTGATATCTGCAGAAGGTAAGCCAAATCAAGTGGTAGCGGAGAAATGGTCTACCTTCGTTTGCATTTAGCCTAGGAAGGCGCCGCGCGAGAAAATTAAGTGAGGTCCCTCTTGCAGATGGTGTTGTTAACATGATTAACCATATATTTTGGAAGAAGAAGGACACCGAAACAGTGCCTGAAAGCCGATCCAGGAGATTCAAAACCTAGGGGTAGAAAGAGTTGCAAAATGACACGACAGAGAACAATGTTATGGTTTACCTTCTCGAAAAATTCCCCTGTTTCTTCCTCTAATCCTGGTAGCAACGAAAGAATGAATGATTTCATTACTGGCCTGAGGCCAGCTTGTAACGGGAGATAGTGCGTATCGTAGATATTAAGGAGAGTAGGCTAGAAATGAAGTGGTTAAATATATAATATTCGTTTAGGTGAAGCTGACTACATACCTTGACTGACGTAGCAGCATATTCGAAAAAGGGGAAGAGGCCAGATGACCAGAGTGACAAGTCGCGTTTTAGGCCTTCCACCTTGAACAATCTCGAGCATGAGTAGGATAGGAATGAATCTTGTAGAAACCACCTACACCAAGCACGGCAAGTATATGGACATAAACTTCAAGTGCACGCTGATGAACACCCGTTGGAAGAGCTGGGTTGAGGCATTGTGCCAAACGCTTTGCAACGACCAACTTGCGGGGAATCTCTTTGAATTGCATATATGACTGAAACGTCTGAATTACGAGCGTCAGCATTCTTTTCAATATTTTACCCAAGATCTGCCGCACCTTCAAGAGCTGCTTGAGGAATGCTATGCAATCTGCCCACTCATGGACATTATCGAAAGAATTAAGACACTTTTCAACTTGCTGGGCATATTTCTTGTATTTAGGATCAGAAGCATAGGTTTGTAGCGCAAGAGCTTGGGATGGTATTCAATAGGCGACGACCAATCGACTGAAATGAGTCTTACCACGTTCAGTGGTTCTTGCAGATATCCATGCAGATCCTTTCTTAGCGACTTGACCTGAGCCTTTAACTCCAGAAACGGATGGTAACGTGGAAGTCATATTTCAGGAGGAATCTTGGGTCCTATATCTCGTGGAATGAAGGCGAATTGAAAAAGAGTAGTTTTAGGTGGTGATAGAGGAGTACATTGACTGCGAATTACTGACGACGCGACTGCGATTAGCATACAGGGACCTGTTCATCCATTTGAGGCCGTGACGGAAGGTCTGTCGTGTAAGTCACGAGCATAACGACGCGTGACGTCCGCCGCGGCTCATTTCATGTCGGAAAGGTTCAGAGTTGAAAGAGAGAAACTTGAGAGAAACACAACTGAATTATACTACAACAGATAAGGTAACAGGTATAAACGACTATCCAACAAGCAATTAGAAAATACGACCAATGGGATCCAATAATTTACAGAAGTAAAAACAATTTGGCGATTGTTCATAAATCTTGAACAGGGGTCATCATCTCAGAATCGCCACCTTCAGAAGAGGGTGCAAGCTGAAGAATCCGCATCTTTGTAGGTGCTCTTACAGCACTTGTAACGGAAGTGCCTTGGTTCTCTGGGATAGCGGAGGGTGCGCGAGAGGGATTGGCAGATGTGACATTGGACCCTGGTTTAGACGAAGCCTTTAATTTACCCAAGCTCTTCAAAGAAGCGGGGGCAGATATGGACACCGATGAGAGTTTGGGCAGCGATACAGAATTAGACTTCTCGTCCGCAGGTTTTGCTTGGTTTGCGATTGCGGCATGAGTCGCGAAGTCTGACTCTTTGTCACCGACCCAAGTTCGGGCCAGCCAGCGACCACCCGCTATTCCGCGTATTTCTCGCTTGGCCGGACGCCAATGCCTCACCTTCTTGTTGCTTTTGTCAAGAGGCAGCAATGGCGCGAACCCAGATGGTATTTTGGGGGGAGGCTGGACAGGGAACGGTTTTGTTGGTAATGGGTAAATAGGAAGAGGTACATTTTCGAGATTTGGTTCCTCGGCCAATGGGACAGATGTCAGGGGAGGTGAACTTGGAGGAATGTTCTCTGGTTCTGGTGTGTTTTGCTCTAATTGAGCGGTCACAGGAGATGAGGCAGCTGTCCCCGCATAGCCTAGGACACACAAGGTCAGACCCGGTCAAGAAATATAGATCTTCACTCACTTTCACTGAGGACTCCAGCATCTTCAAGCACAAATGAAGGAATGGCAGACTTTTGCCTGTCGACTAGCCTTAATATAAGACGTAAACATGGTAGTAGAAAAACGCACTTTGCTAATTTGGCCTTTGCCCGCGGAATGGTAGGAGGCTTACGGGGCGAAACTTTCTTCTTTGACTTCGGAACAGAAGATTCACCCGCATGGCTGGTCGGCGAGCTGTTTATAATTTCTATATCCTCGTGAGATTCGGCCAGATTTGCTTTAAAGCAAGACATTGTTGGCGCAAGATGCGCACCCGTTGGTTGAGAGACTTTCTCTTTTACCTTCTTCTCCACCTCCCCAACTCTTTTGTCGCTCTTGCGAGATTTTTTCTTGACCAATGACTTGCGTTTCTGAGCGGTTTCGGAAGAACGTCCAGGTTGGGATGAAGGGGAAGGTTTGGCCAATTCGTCGTCATCGTCATCGTCAATAAGTTCGTCAATAAGTTGGTCTTCTTCATCGTCCAATTCGTCCGTCGCTTTCTCTGTCGTTCCTGTCCAGGGCTCGACAGGTGCGGGGGGAGGAGCAGGTCGTTTCTTCGGATGAATCGTCAATTTTTTGAGTGGTTGGGGAGGAGGAGTTTCCTCTTCTCGAAGAGTAGATATCTGGGGGGCGTCCATGTCCACGTCCTCATCCATGGTAACTTGAGAGGGTGGCTGGCGATTGGTATGAGTGGTTGTTGGTGGTTCGTAAGACACCCAAGGAGAGGCACGGAAGGATGACATAGCTTGATGATTAGCCAGTGTTTGCTTATATTTCGTCTTGCAAATATTGGATGTTTTCTGTAGGGACAGCTGGCAAACGATGAGCACTTTATGAACAGATCGAATGTTTGATGTGGTGTGTGTCTTGTGGCCAATTTGATACAGAATGTCGTTACATACATGGAAGGTTCTCCACTAGGCCAAACCCTTACGAACAACAGGCCATTCATGGATGAATATTATTATATTCTGACATGATAAATCCCATGTTAATTAGACCTAGGGTCTGTTATTCCAATCTCCTTGAGCTGTTTTCATATCCGTCCCACTTCCCCAATCCATCTGGTATGTCAAGCATCCTTGTCTCATAGAATATATGGGCTGTAGGCTTGATCGTATCCCAACCTTTGATCCTTCCGTTGTCATCTCGCTCGAACTGGCCACCATAGACACTCCATTTATCAAGTTTGGTATTGTTGGTCGCAACACAACTACCACAGCTCTTGCAGCGCCATCGAAGTTTCCATGGTTTTATGGGAACAGAAAATGCTTCAAGGGCATCTTGTTGCGGTGAACTATGAGTCCAAGAGAATCTAGTGGCCGGAAAATGGATAGTATGGATGAAGGCAGAGGCTGAGTCTTTGGATTAGTCGCGAAAGGTGGAAGAGAGATTTACCATACACACCATTCAGCCTTTGGCAAAGCGAGCAATGGCAATACGCGCTTAAAATCGGCAATCCCAACACCCTATAAGTGACTGCTCCGCAGTAGCATCCACCTGTATGTAAAATATGACTTTCAGTATCACCCAGACCAGACATCGCGACGATGAGAAGGAATTTGATGGTTTAGAGAGGAATCTAAGAAAAGTTGTTGAAGCTTGTCAGCAATGCTTCTCCAACACGGGCAGAGGCATTCCGGTTTCCCGCTTTAGTCCAAAAAAAAGGTCTTTGCACAATCTTTGCATTTCCAGACTAAGAGAAGGACTCGCAACATGAGATTTGGAGACAGATCGTTGGAGGTGGAGACAAATAAGTCTTCCGTCACAATTAGAATGAGCGATTGAACGAGAAACCTCGAAGTTTACGCCAGGTCAATGGGGTGCAAGAAGGCGAAAGAGCGAAAGACCCAAACTGATCAAACAGTTCCATTATGTAATCAACCACCGAAATTCTCCGCATCCACCTTGGTCGCGGCCAAACCTCTTTCCGCTTTCCAAAATTCAGGTCGGTACCCATCCTCCAATCGACGAACTTTGCTGATGAATAGCGTCCACAGTGTTGACCGCTGCCTTAGTCAACCGAACATTGTTTAACGGGTTGAAATTTCCAAGGCATCGTCATGGTCTCATCAACCGTCAACGTGCGCCCTGTCCCGACCTTGTAACGAAAACAATTACTCACCCCAATCCCCGTTTTTTGTATTAGGTCGTACGCTACACCGCTCTTTTCTCCGGAATCGCATACGGCTGGTACCACCGTCGTACATTGCAAGCCTCGCACGACCAACATAAGTTGGAGGCTGCAGCCCATAATCGTGAAAAGCTAATTGCAGAGGCGAAAGAAGCATGGAAGAGAAAGAATGAGGCTTCTGATAGCGGCTGTTCGTATTTTTGTCTTGTTGGCCCGCTTCCGCCTGTCGAAGTTTGCGCGTTATCTTTGCTGACCTGTTCTTACAGTGGTCACCGACCCAGAGGATCCCCGCTTCGACCTAGAAAAGCTGATAGCCAAATGGGAGAAAAGCACATAGAATACTCCTCGCCGTGGACAATAGATTATTCGACTCTCGTTCTCTGACAAGACCTGAACTGAGATTTGTGAAATTCTTCGAATGGCCCTCTGAACATTCCGATCCACCCTTATTGCAGATATACATGCCTCTCTCTCCCTTTCCAATCATGTCGGACCTTTGCCATTAATTCCTTTCATTCATGCCCTGGATAGAAAATTCATTGAACGGCTACATAACTCGTACATTGTAGAGCCTCCTTCATTACAGACCTCTAGTTTACCTTGGTGACCGTGGGAACCAAGCGCGTCGCGTCTGAAATTGTCAATTACCTTTTAGCCATCTCTTTCAACTTGAACGACCTTTCGATAAATCCCCATCATACATTCAGAAGTAACGCACTCTCGAAGTTCAAGTTCTAAGCCTCTCGTATCTTTCCCTTTTATCCCATCAGGATACCCCAATCATGAAACCCCAAATGGAAGAAGTTGAGGATGACCTTGCCGCTGAGGAAGAGAACAAGTTGATCAACGAGGTAGGCAAACCGCGTTGTTTTTGAAAAATGTCTTCAATATATACTGGCATTTCCCAGGAATATAAAACATGGTACCTATGCACACTCAAAGCTCCTTACGTTGGTTTCGCTTATCTTTCTTCAGGAAGAAGAATGCTCCATACCTCTACGACTTGGTGATTACGCATGCCCTAGACTGGCCCAGTTTGACCTGCCAATGGTTCCCTGACAAGGACCAGTATGTGATGAATATTATATTAAATGTCCCTTAATCTCTGAAATTTTGCACAGGAACCCTCAGAAACCTTATACCACACATCGCCTCCTTCTTGGAACCCATACTTCTGGACAAGCCCAAGACTACCTGCAAATTGCCACAGTCCAAATCCCCAAACGCGACAATCCATCCACGGGTGCAGATAAACTCGACCGTGCAGACTACGACGATGAACGTGGAGAATTGGGTGGCCACAGTCTTCCTCCTGCCCCAAGAATCCAAATAATTCAGAAAATCAACCACGACGGAGAGGTTAATCGAGCAAGGTATATGCCCCAGAACCCGGATTTGATTGCGACGAAAGCTGTGACTGGGGAAGTCTTGATTTTTGACCGCACAAAACACTCAAGTGAACCAGAACGCGGAGGAGTATGCAAACCAGACATTAGGCTTGTTGGTCAACACCGAGAAGGGTAAGTAATTCAACCTATACCCTTATAAATTTTTGTGCCCTGATGATTTTATTAGTTATGGCCTTGCTTGGAATCCTGTCAAGTCTGGTGTCGTTCTCGGGGCATCAGAAGACATGACCGTCTGTTATTGGTAAATGCATTATAGTCTTGTCCGACAACAAAAAACCCTCAAACATGAATGCAGGGACGTCAACTCATACACAAAAGCGAAATCCACCATCGAACCCACTATCACTTTCAAGGGACACAGTTCTATCGTTGGGGTGGGGGTTCTTTTATATACAAAGGCCAAATATGTGAACTGACACTCAATAATGCGTCTTAGGATGTCGATTGGCACGCCAAAGACGAGAACATTTTTGCGAGTGTTGGCGACGATAAGATGCTCATGATGTAAGTTATTAATTCCAGAGTTGAGGCTTTGATGTTGACCAAATACAAGTTGGGATACCCGTGCTCCTTTAGATCCCTCACAAAAAATCCAAGCTCATGATGCTGAGATTCTTGCTGTCTCCTTCAGCCCCGCGGTAGACCATCTCCTCGTGACCGGTAGTGCAGACAAAGTTCGTGCTTCTCATATTCCTTGACTCTGTTCTAAATCTAAGCTCTCTTCTAGACTGTGGTCCTCCATGATACGCGTGTGCCAGGCAAGAAACTGCATGTGTTTGAATCCCACACCGATGAAGTGCTACACCTCGCTTGGTCCCCCCATAATCCCACAATCTTTGCCTCTGCCTCTAGTGACAGACGCATCAACATCTGGGATTTATCAATGATCGGACAAGAACAAACCCCCGATGATCAAGAAGATGGACCACCAGAGTTACTCTTTGTGCACGGAGGTATGTGCCTCCATTGCTGAGGTAACCCAGTCAAGTTCTGAAATAAATTGGATCATACAGGTCATACCGCTCGGCCTACAGATTTCTGCTGGGCACCAGGTGTATCAGAAAACTGGACTGCAGCTAGCGTTTCTGAGGATAACGTTGTCATGGTGTGGCAACCCACAATGCGGGTCTGGGCTGGCGATGAAGTCAAAATCGACGAAAAGGAATTGGAAAGTGACGCTATGGAAGGTGTGGAGAGTACTGGCCCAGAAAAGGGGAAGGCCAGCGCAAGTGGGGGTAGCCTAAGAAGCCAAAGTATGAGCGTCAGTGCGACATCTGCTGATGATTAGGCCAATTTATTCGCCACTGATAAGTTCAACTTGCACCCATGTTCCTGGTTTTGTATTTACCTGCGCCTTTTCTATATATCTGTTTTTTCCTTACTTAGGACGTCATTTTCAACATCCGGGGTATTCATTTCATGTCAGAGAGAATAATGATATTCATGTTATACAAGATGTTTTTGAAGGGTAATGTTGCAGTATACATTCCGATGCCCAGCATGAAATTGAAATCCAAGGATATGGCGTGTAGAATTTTACACAAATATGAGCCTGGCCAACTCGAATAAGACTACATAACAGATGCGTTAGACAAGGGCAGGTGTCTAGTATGGATAGTAAAGTCCACATACCTCCACCTATCACCACGAACACAACGAGACCAAGAGCCCAGATATTCAACGGGCTTCTGCGCGCCATTTTATCCTGCCGCGAGAGATGAGTAGCATGTTTTCCGGCGCGAACGTCGTTGGCGAATTTGTTGTTTCGGTGCCTCATTTCGAATTGGGTAGGCTACATCAGGACAGAATGTGAACGAGTGTGAGGGCAAGAGTTAAGGACAAGTTCGCACCATTTTGGATGTGGTAGGGAATTAACTTTTGGTATAAAGGGGTGCTAGGAGACTGGTGGTAGAAACGGTGGAAAGAGCGACGAGCACAGGGACGTGGAATATACAGAAGCGGTGAACGTGGCAGATTTGAACTAGACCACATCGTCATTTATTGATTGGCTTTCCTGATTGGGTTGTTGTCAATAATAGTCGTGTTCCTGGGTTTGGCCGAAGACAATTATTATTCTTGCACAAGACTTTCACCTCCGTCTACTACCTTCCTTCTGTTTTATTTTCTCACCGAATCATGGCGAAGGGAGGAAAAAATCTAAAATCCGCTCTTCAATCCCAACAAAACCGTTTGAAGGCGAAACAAAAAATTGCTCATGCGGCACAATTAGCTGAGCAAAAAGCGAAGAGAATTGGGCAGTCGGGGCGACCAGAGACACCGAAAGCAAGACCAAGTGCAGATACAAAAGGGAAAGGGAAGGCCAAAACTCAGGCTCCACGAAGACCTACTATCCCGTTTAAGCCTTCCGATAAGATTCTGCTTATTGGCGAGGGCAACTTTTCTTTCGCTCGTTCACTGATTCGAGACGCCCCCGCACCACTGCAGGACCTCCCCCCAAGCAATGTTACAGCAACCTCTTATGACAGCGAGGAAGGTTGTTATCTTAAGTATCCTGAATCACAGGAAATTGTCTCCTTCCTGAGATCTCAAGGAGTCGAGGTCATTTTTGATGTGGACGCAACACGATTAGAAAAACATCCACGCTTAAAAGGACGGAAATGGGATCGCATATCATTTAACTTTCCTCATGCTGGTATGTAATTTTCTCTTTTGTTTGGCACCTTTTCTTCTTCGTCTTGAATTTTCCTTTCCTTCAGGAAAAGGCATCGCAGACCAAGACAGAAACATCCTATCGAATCAATTGCTCATTCTAGGGTTTTTGCGGTCGGCACCTAAAATTTTGCAAGTGGGGCCTGTTCCAACTGCATTCGTTCCCAAAAAGAAAAAGAAGAATCCAGATGACGACGACGACGATAATGACGTTGAGCTTCAGGATCCTCCTTCTGAAGAACCTAACGAAGATGGGGAGACTTATCAATTCTTTGTCCCTTCCAATGTCGTTACACCGAGAGGTACTATCCTCATCACCCTCCGAAATGTGATACCATACACCCAGTGGTAGGTCTTTATATCCTAACCACAACCTTCCGTCTCTTACAAGATTTAGGGATCTTCCACGGTTAGCAAAAAACCCACCTGAACCCCAGGGGAACCAACCTCCGAATCCCAAATATACCCTGCTCAGATCCTTCCAGTTTCATCGGAGCTTATGGAAAGGCTATGAACATCGGATGACAAAAGGTGAGCGTGCGCATGGTAAGGGAACAACTGGAGAGGGAGGAGAAGACCGCACTTGGGAATTCCACCTGAAAGATTTATAGTTGGCTTAGGCTGAGTGCTGGATAGTGTTTTTGTACTGGTCTAAAGCGCCAAAATTTTCATTTGGAAAGTTTCATAAAAAAAAAAAAAAAACAGAATGAAACTAGTATGAATTCAAAAAAGTAAAATGCCGACCTCGTATTGATCGACAACCTCGCTGGGCATATTAGCCCAAGATCTCAGAGTGATAACATAACATTGCTCCTGGAGCAGTCATCATATTCCAAGAAAAGACAAGGGAGGGGCATAGGGGTCCAATCCAAGGTAGATACTAGGAGCAGAAAGGAAAATCCAAGGCATAAGGCAGACTAGATACAAGTACAATGGGAGAGCTGGGTCCAGAGGCAAAAAGGCGATGTGGAGTCAGAAGAATCTGAGGATTCTCATTACATTCCAGAATGTGACAATCAGTATCGAAATCAAAAGATAAAATTTGAGACTTGAGGAGTTGCCTAAGATTGAAGTCAGTAAAGCCCAAGATAAGAAGTTCGGCCGTACGATTAGTATCGGATTTGTTGGGCAACTTGACGAGAGATGAGGGCCACGTTGACGGTAATTGTTGAAGAAGTTGTTCTTCAATCTCCTTCCACGGTCTTTCGTCTACAAAGGGAAGAGTCGCGCCTTTGTTTGCCATAGCATCAGCCCCATCATTGCCTGTATCACCGCTATGTCGTTTTACATATTCAAGCACCACCTTTTGTCCCATCTTACAACGTATATCAAGGTGTGTTGATACACAACGTATTATCCCTTCGTTCTTGACAGAACCACCAGTAGTCGCCTTCCAATTATTCTTCCTCCATTTGACGATCCAGTTTTTAAAGCCTAGTAAACACCAGATTAA
Source organism: Psilocybe tampanensis (assembly GCA_019904355.1). NCBI lineage: Eukaryota > Fungi > Basidiomycota > Agaricomycetes > Agaricales > Agrocybaceae > Psilocybe > Psilocybe tampanensis. The sequence goes on from JAHXRV010004110.1 coordinate 41,607, forward strand.
CACATGGATCGAGGTAAGAATGTGAATGAGCTGACAGTTGATCGAATATTGTGAATCGGTTCGAATCAACAAAGGTGTTCTTGTCCGTGGCGTGCTTTCCAGAACGCGGAGGATTGCCTATGTATATGATCATTAGAAAGACAGAATGTGATTCGAGATGCCGACTCGCAATTAATTCTGCGCGATTGTTAGTTTGATCACCGGGACAACGTTCTGCGATATTTCTAGGAAGAATGAGATACAGTAGGAGGGTTTTTGAAGGAGCAGGACCAACCTCGGGTCGTTATGTCCCCACCATACACCGACTCCAGCAATAGATCCAGCCTTTCCGTTGCCTTTACATGCACCATCGCTGTATACGATATCCCAACCAGTTACATCATCGACTTCAGGACCAAAACCACGCTTTTTCGATGTGTTATCCGACGACTGGGCCACGCTGGGAGAAATTTTTGAGCTGCTTGATGATGATGATGCCCCTGATATAAATGCTTCTGCGTCTGAGCGCGTCGTGAACTTTTTGTACGCTGCATCGGCAAACCCCTTGGTCTGTGCTTCACACTTTGCCCTGTAAAGAAGTCAGTAAAAAGAATTTCTGAGGATAGTCAGACCTTCCGAGTTGAATAAATTCCAGGAACCTTTCCTCGTTTTACTGCATAGAAAGCTGGTCCTTTATTCTTTGGTGGCATGACAATTGAAACACGTTTGATCCAAGTTCTTTGGGATAGTCGCCACCCGCGTAAAGGTAGTGGCAAAGAAGAAAAGGATGGTGCATTCCTCCTGGATCGGAAAAGACGCAAAATTCTATTCAGTCTTCGTTTCAATCTTTCTTCAGCCCGAGTCCCGACTGGTCACTGCATGCTTTGGTGGGTGTTAGTATTGCCATGTTTGGCAAGCACCTCCGTTATTGCCCAGCACCCCCATGTGACGATGGACTTTTCTTTCTATCCAACAAAATGCAGTCCGCCTCCGCACAACGGTTGAGTCTCTTTAGACCGCGAGTACCTTCGACGTCGCGCAGCTATGCGGTGTGTGTCCAGACCCCAAAACCCATACAAGGGAAAAAAATGCCCCGAATTTTCAAAGACAAGAAGGCTTTCCAGTACAACTGGTATTCCAGGATCTTGAAGGCCAACACGGTCTCGCCGATTCTCGTTTTTTATCACGACGATTTTACAGCGGTCAGACTAAAGAAGCTTCGCGGAGACATCGCGACTGCTGCCCAGAAATACCAACCACCTCATCCCCCACCTTCATCATCACTTCTACCCACGACAACGTCCGGATTCCCCGAAGCCACATTAACAGTAGTCCGCACTGGCATTTTTGGAGCTGCTCTACGAGACCTTGAAGACGTCAATACGGCTGATGTCGACCGGATGATAAACAACCAACCTGGGAAATTCGCTGTGCTGTCACTACCATCGCTCCATCCTCCGCAACTCGGGGCTATCATTCGAGCTATGGAGCGAAGTGTACCTCCCAAACCTCCAAAAACAGCTGAAGAAATACAACAAGAGCTCGATGAAAAGAACGCTGACCCAGCCCAACCTGGACGGAGGATGAAACGCGTTAGGCAGGTGCGGATACCGGAGTTGAGGATTATGGGTGCGATCATCGAGAACAAGGTCTTCCTGCCGAACGATATTATGGGTGTTTCCAAACTGCCTACGCTGGACACTCTGAGGGCGCAGATCGTAGGACTGCTCAGCTCACCTGCCTCGCAATTGGCAGCCGTTCTGAGCGAAGCAAGTGGCGGCAAATTGGCGAGGTCACTGGAGGGCCTGAAGAAGAGCTTGGAGGAGTCTTCTGAGACTGTAACCCCTTCACAATAATTTAATAATATTAGTTCACACATTTCTATTATCATCCCTTCCGCGCAATTTAGACCTAACCACGATATCGGGGTCGCTGAAATCACAGTGTCGTATTTTTCTTTGGGATCCGGTTCTAATAATCTATGACCCACGCCCATGAAAAACTACTGTAGATTTCTTGTTAACTTTTGGCCATGCACGATCGAGGATGTTCAGGCGCCTAACTTTTCATGCTAATGGTTGGTAAGTAAGTACTGAAGTTACAAGGCGCTACTTGCTCGTGAACAACAATAGCTGAGGCCTATCTGCCACAGGAGCAAAACAAGACCAAACAATGCTTTGAGGTAATGACATGCTTTCAGTGTTCATGATCAGAACGGTGACCTACAAAAACAAACCGTTTCAACTAGTCGCATCTCATTCTTGACTCAAGACACACCTCATATATATTCCTGGAGAGTTCACCACCACAAATATGGCTTCTTCTCTCTCTTCCGTTGTGTCGAATCTCGTTCGAGCGTCAATGGGGACTTCTGTGCCAAGCACTGTAACAGACAACGACCTTGACCGACATGTCGCTGAGCTGATTGTACGAGAGGCCAAGAAGAAAGCAGAACGTTATTCACAACAAGGCATCCGCGCCTATATTTCCAATAATGTGTATGTTTTTATATTGCTACTACTTCCCTTTAACAACTTCTAATTGATTTCTTAGCTCAGACTCTAATGCACCCAAGACAAACAAACGCTTTCTGACTTCCATCATCAAAAGCACTGATGACCACAACAAGACAATATTGAAGGCCCAAGCTTTGGCTGCTCAAGAGGTTAAAAGGGAGCGAGAAGAACAGGAAAGAAGGCAGCGTCGAGCTAGAGCTGAAGAAGCAGCAGAGGCGGAGAGACAACGTAGATCGGGGAAGGGTACCAAACACAAACGATATGGCAACGACGAAAGCTGGGATAGATGGGACGGTAGAACCGCTGAGAGAAAGAAGATCGCCCGAAATTGGGAGGATTGGGACGGAGAAGACCACGACGATGACCACGACAGAGGCGGTAGGAGTAGCCACAAGCGCCGCAGAACTCGGTCGCCGCTGCGGTCAAGGAGTAGAGATCGGAAACACCTGGGTACTTCGCGCACACACCATGCTGAAGATAGGGCAGACGAAGAAGATACGCGCTGCAAAAGACATAGCTCTAGAGATGAAAGCCGGGAACGGAGTGACGACAAATCCAGAAGACATAAAAGGAGGCGCAGTAAAGACCGTTCACACCGACATTCCCGTCGTTCCGATAGCCGTTCACAATCCCCTGCCCACCGCTCCCGATCTCCCTGTCTGAAAGAGGACTCGAAACCAAGAAAGCGGAAACGTTCGCGCTCGCCTAAATATGCTCTCGACGACATTCGGACAGAAGTCATGCCCACGGACAGCCGGTCATCATCTGCGTCTTCCGAGGCCAAAGAGGATCCAGAGGACAAGTTCAAATCAAGAGATCATCGTTCTGTAGAACCAGAACCGTCTGCTTCGAAAAGCAAACATTCTCGACGGACATCAAGGCGAAGTCCTTCACCCATATCATCTCGGTCGTCGAGTCCCGGGCCACATCTACCTGTTTCACTGCCCTCAAAAATGGACCGTTACTTCGAAGAAAGTTATGACCCTCGTCTTGACGTTGCACCCCTTACAGCTCCGAAAGTCCCAGCAACAGGCCTGATTGATAACGCCGAATTTGAGGGCTGGGACGCGATGCTCGAACTGATCCGAATTCGACGGGAAGATAAAGCAGAAAAAAAGAGACTAGAAAGGCTTGGAATTCTCCCTCCGAAGGAAAAGAGCAAGGGCAAGAAGCCGGATAGCACCATTGATTCTGCTCCAGCCGTTGCGAACAGATGGGCAGGCGATGCCGTCAGTATCATGGACATTGAATATAATAAGAGGGGCTCTGTAAGAGAATGGGATATGGGTAAAGAAGGAATATAATTGATTAGATTATTTGGGTTAAAGGTGTCATTGACTAGAAGGATGTATTTATATTTTATTCGAGTATACCATGGAGCGTTGCCTTTATTTCAACCATATTAATTAAAATTCATCTTCGTCGTAGTCCGTATAGAAATCTTGTTCATCGTCGGAATCGCCGGTGTGAACTGAGTAATGGCCGTTCTTCGAGCGGATTTTAAATACCGATTGAATGCAGTGAATGTTTGGGGCTGCATAATCCCGGAAACAACTTTCATCAACAACAGGAGGGGGAAGTTCTGGATGTCTTTAGACGAAAAACATGTCAATCAGATATGACTGAAGAGAGAGGAATCCATCCTCACTTGTGTGCGAAATGATTCTTGATTTGATCGAAGGTCATTGGAAGGTTTTTGAATTCGAGGTCAATGCAGTGGATGCACCGCCATTCACGATTGTTTTGAAGCCTGTGTTCGCTTTCTTCGATCAGAATTTCGTCATCCAATTCATCCTTTCCCAGTTTGGTGTATATCTGATCTGAGGAGAAGTGGACATCTGCTTTATGTCGGATCTGTTTAAGAAGCAAATTGAACATCCCGATTATAGCGCCATAGATAACAAGAAATTTTATTTACCGCTGTCCGCCAATCAAACAGGAGCCGAAGGCAGTCTTCGTCCTTTGTAGCATCGTCTTTGGACTTTGGTATTCCACTCGATATCGGACATTTGTTACAGACAAACCTGAGATCTAACTTGTCCATGTCGTCTGCTGTCGCGGTAGCTGGGTCCAAACCAGCCAACATAATGACGCTTTCGGCAGGTTTGCTTGTGGTGGCAATAAGTCGTTTCAAATTTTTGACAGTTGTTTCTTCAGGCATGTTGAGACGGTCCAAATCCCAATACCAGAGGTATGTACGATTGTGCTGGCACTGGTGTCCTAAGACATGGGGATAGAAGAGAGGTTTGCTATAAGGTTCATGGTTATTATAACCGGAGTAGCCCCAATGCATGCCGTAGTCGTCATCATCGTCTTCGCCAAATTTACACGTCCTGCATTCGTAAACAGTAGATGCAAGCTTTGCTTTCTGAAGCAATTCTTCTTCAGACAAACCAGCGAATGGTGAGACCATTTTGCGAGTCATGAAGAATGACGTAAAATCATCATCTTCATCATAATCCTCCCATGATTCCGAATCTTGAGCTTCTTTGAGGACATTGGCACACATACGTTCCATATCCTCGCGCCAGTTATTCACTAATTCGGGCAATTTGGGTATGACACCTTCGAAACTGGATAATGTGATTTCGATATCGGCGGGCATTTCAGTGATCTCCTTGATAGGTGGAAATTCGAAGAAGTCGGCTGGTTTGGGCATAACAAGATTGTCTGCCAACTTCGACCTTTTGAAATCACGAAGAATTTGAAGGGATAGAAGTCGGCGATCAGAAACCAGCTTTTCATATTCACGTTTTAAACGTCGAGCCCGAACTTTTTCCATATGTTCAAGAATGCCAGCCTTAATGTTGGTCCAGACTAGATGATAAATGATAAGGCTGAAATTCAGATTGAAGAGTATATGGAATAAGGCGGACCTCTTTCGGTCAGGCGCTGAGGACGATTGGCCAACTTGTTCGTGGAGAGAGTGTCATCGTAGCGCATGCTCGCAAGATCCCTTTCCCATCCCATACTAATGAGTTTGTCTTTGATCCTAGATCGAAAGTTTAATTGTATGATCCAAATAAGAAAGAGAGCTGGTTACGCATTGATTCTATCCTCCCTCAGTTGACGAAGCTCGGATTCGCGGTCTTGAACTTGACTTCGTTCCCAGCTTTGGCAGCGATTTGCATGCTATAAAAGGTTGTTAAACTGCGTATCTGATCAAATAGATAAGGCAAACATTACTTCGTATATGAGCTCATTGGATTTCTTTCGGTTAGAGATATAATCTTGCCACGGAATACTTTCCGAAAACAGGTCAGTGTCCGGAATGGAACGAAAGTCTTCCAAAACATTGTCGAAATCAGACTGAAGATAGAGATGGCGCCCTGATGACATTATATCATTACGAGACTTGAAAAGATATGCGAGAAACTACTCAACCTTTGGCGGTCTTCTGAATCAAAATGTTCTCAAAATCGCGGTATATCTGAGGGTCATATACGGGGCCATGTACAATAAGCATAGTTTCAATATCTTGAAGGCTTTGCGTTGTAAATAATTGATCAGCACAATACTGAGTTGAAACAACATTTTGTCTTACTGTTCTTTTGCACATTTCGAGCATATCCTAAGCCGAAAGACCCATTCGATGTTCCTTACACCCGTACAGAGGCAGAGCTACAAAAAGTAATGAGCCAAGGGACTAGCCGTATAGATGCGAACAATATGACATGACAATGAGGAGAAAACACAAGGTTTGTCCATGCTATCTCGCACATCCCTGGTGGACACTCGGGGAGACCCAGGACGGTTGAAAGCGAGTCCTTCCATACAGTGATAGAGGACTTGCTTGTCAGAAACCTCCTGAAGTCTTTGTTCGTTCTAGAAAGCTTGAGTAAATCATAAGGATGAAGGCGTCCAAAAATCTGAGGAGTTTCAAGGTCAAGGAATAGAATTACGCAGACACTGTGCCGTACCTCAAAAAGGATGTCAATGGGCATCCGAGGAAGATTTGCTAATTTAGAGGGCCTCTTTCTCGTGGCATTCCCTGGATTTTGTGATATGTTCTGAGCATTTGGAGTACTTGTCTTGAGCCTTTTGGTGGGCCTCGAGCCAGAACGTGGTACAGGTTTGTCGACGTCCATATTACAGCGTGAGGGAAGGACAGCTGCGACCAACTAGAATGACGGTCGAAGCAATTAGGAAACAAAAGGCTGGAGCTAATAAGTACCGTGACATGTGTGACAAAACACGCGTCTCTGAGTGACGTCACGCGATGGAGACATACTTTCACCATTAACTTAATCGAGTATTATATTATGACAGAGGTGCTCAAAGGCATATACGGTGAGTTAAGCACTTGGATTTCAAATCGAGTTTAATTGTAAAGAATCCAAGCCTCTTCTCATTGAGGTCTACGTATATGCTTATACTACGCACAGACCCTGTGACTCCGCCAACACGATAATCACATGACGTGACATCGTGACAGCAAGTTCCTTCCAACATCGATTCTACCACATACTACTAAAGTTTACACAGATTCACCTGTATTCTTTATGGCTGCATCTGAAATCGTGCAGTGCCTTTCTGGCACCCTAAGTCCTGATACAAACACTCGCGTCACAGCTGAGCTTGCCTTGGCAGAATTCTTTACACATCCAGGCATGCGGTTTTACCACTTTCCTCGGGAAGATGATTGCTGACACCATGTCTGGGTCATTGTCGTCAAGCAGATGTTGCAATAGCGTTATCTCGTCTCGTCCTTTCTCAAGAAGCTGAGAAATCTCTGCGACAGATAAGTCGTTTATCAAATATTTTCCCGCTAATTCCATCCTGATGTCCATTCCTGTACTCAGCCAGCATCGCGCTGCGTAAATATATCCGGGAGCGATGGTCTCCTTACTTTTCTACATTCAAAGGTTCCGCGCCTAGTGTTGAGGTAAGTGTTGGATTACTTATTACTACCAAGAGCCGTGACACCTGACTTGTACTTTAGGTGAAATCGCAAGTTAGAGAGGCGGTTCTTCTTGGTCTTTCAGATCAAGATCGCAAGATACGCAGTCTTTCGGTATGTTTTGGTTCTTTCTCCCATATCACCTTCCTCATACAAATGTCATAGGCCCATACGCTTTCTTCGATCGCGAACTGTGACTGGCCTGATGAATACCCAGAGCTATTGACATTGCTCATCAACCTATTGTCATCTGGCAATCCCAATTCAGTACATGGCGCAATGCAAGTTTTTACGGAATTCATCAAGTCAGATCTAACTGAGGATCAAATATTGCCTGTTCTCCGGGAACTTCTCCCTGTTCTCTTGGGGATTTTAGGAAGACCAGAGGTTGATTTACTATGGCCTCAAGTCTTCATACAACTGATTTTCCATGATCTAGGAACATTCTGCTCTGACCAGAGCTAGGACTGTATCGGTATTCCGTCAATGCGTGACTGCCTTATTTATGGTCAAGGATCAACATCCCCAATCCGTCAAAGAGGCGATTGCGACGGTGCTCCCCGTCTGGTTGGAGGGCTTCAAAGTTTTGCTAAATATCGACCCTCTTCAAGATATAGCTGATGGATCCAATTGGGACGGTCTGGCTGTAAGAATCCAGGTTTTCAAAGTGAGTCCTCGTGTAACTAGCAATGTCTACCCCTACTCAGGAATTTTGACTATGAGACTCTGGATACATTGCACACATCCTTTCCCAAAGCACTTGCACCTTATCTATCCGAATTTATGTCGACATCTCTTAATAATCTTCGGAGTTTTTATCCTGCCTTCTCGACTTATTACTTATCTGCGACAGAATCAGCGCCAAACACTTCAGAGGACGAACCGATCGAACTGACGCAAGTATTATGTCCTATAATCGATTTTCTCGCTTCTGTAATTAGAGGCGGCAAAGCCAGAGAATGGATGGTGGATGAAAACGTTTTGGCCATTGTCACCTCTGTGTTTGCATTCGTCCAGATGACTGATGAAGATGTTGGGTTTTTTTCTTCCTTTGAGCTGATTCGTTCTGACCTTCCCCATCAGGTCGAGACTTGGACAAACAATGCAAACGACTTTGTCGCACAAGAAGAAGATGAAACACAGGCATACAGTGTTAGAGTCGCTGGATTTGATTTGCTCGCCGTAAGCATGTCCCTTTCCCCATAGCCCTATCGTTTAACGTATCCCCAAAGTCCTTAATCGAACGTTATACTGTTCAAACTACGAAATCAATTCAATCGACCATCGAGCAAATCATCCGGTCATCGGAGCTAGCTCGCAATTCTGGTGACGAAGATTGGTATGTTTCTGTTTTTTTTTTCAACTTGACAAAGTTACCAACATTATTTGAGGTGGCGACCTCTTGAAGCGGCTCTTGCAGCTGTTGGGTCTCAATCTGAGTCGATTCTTGATTGTGTCGAAGACGAGCAAGACTCAGGGCGTGCGAAGCCAATTGATATAGACTACCTTCTTGCAAATGTCATTCCACCTATTCTTGGCCAATCAGGTAGCATGCGATCAGGACTTTTTACCCTACTGTTTACTTAATGCCTGTTTAGTCTTTCCATTCTTACAAGGCCGAGGCTTTGTGTTTGCAAGCCAGTATTCGAAGATTTTGCCGCTCCAGTCGGCTGGTCATTACCTTGAAGCAGCTATTCAGGTTCTTGAATCCGCTGAAGCTGGTGTTCCTGTTAAAATATCTGCTGTTAAGGCGATCCACAAGTGCGTGCAATATTCTGCGTGTTTATATGTCTAAGATCTGAATGTCGCTCTCAGCTTCTGTCAAGGAGGGGAAGATTCAGTTCTCAACTCCTTCGCTCCGCGAATTGCTAGTGACCTATGCCCATTGTCGCTCGTCGCTTCAGAAGATACTTTATCACTCATTCTGGAGACTCTATCGGTAGTTATTGAGGTCGACCAGGGTAAATGGTTGTCGTCAAACCTCGCCACCACTCTTGTGTCGGCGTCTCTTGAGGTCTGGGGCAAAAATACCAAAGGTACTAAACAGCTGAAATTTTTTTGCATATTTTTCTCATTCGGTTTTAGATCCTATATTCATCTCTATCTTAACTGACATTCTTACCAACCTCGCTTCTTCGCCTGCGCCGGGCGTATATGAAACAGTGGTGAAACACTCTTTGCCGATCTTGAGCAGTGCAATTGCCACTGCAAAGAAGGACGAATCTTGGGTGGCAAGCTCGGCCATAGAATTAGTTAGCAGTCTTATAAGAGGCTCGCCTGAGGGTGGGATTGGAGAGGGTTTCTTCCCATTACTAGCACCAAACCTCTTCGCGTGTCTGGCACAGGCAGAAGACCGTGATGTTCTACAGGTAAAGTTTTCCCAGCTATAATTTTATGTTTATTGCACTCACAATCACGAGTAAAGAACGGCATACTTTGCCTCACACTGGTCGTCCGCAAAGACTGCAATCAGCTGATATCTTGGAAGGATGAGAGTGGCAGAAGTGGCATCGAATATGTGCTTACCCTGGTTGCGCACATTTTGCAGAGCCAGGATGAGTCAGGAGGGCTCCAAATTGGCGATTTGATCATCCACCTGTTGCGGAGAGCGGGAGAAGCCATTCTTCCTGTTCTCCCCCAGTTATTACAGGCTATGGTATCACGTATGAGCAACGCCAAAACGGCAACCTTTTTACAGGTATGGCAGGCGATCAACTATCACTACACAATTGCCTGATCCTTGTTTACAGAGTTTAGTCATCCCTTTCGCCTTCCTAATCAACAATCAGCGCGATACTGTGTTGTCACTGTTGGAACCCATGAATATCGACGGACGCTCCGCACTGGATATTCTCATTCAAACATGGTGCGAGAATGCAGAAACGTTCCAAGGATTCTGGCCGTCGCGAGTCAGCACCCTTGCCCTTACTCAACTCTTCAATGCTGAACGACCGAGCCTTCAAAATTTGACCGTCAAAGGCGACATCATTATCAAACCTGAAACCAAGAACAGTAAGCCCTTTTATCCTTCACAAACTGCATAGTGTTTATTGTTCCAGCTATCATGACACGATCACGCACCAAGTCCAGTATGCATTCACATTCCCTTAAATTTTTTCAGCCCTTCATTGCCTAAAATTGACCAAAATTGTTCTCCCTCACAGCGCCACACGAATTTACAGCTATCTCTTTCCCCACGAAAGCCCTCAAGATCATTCTGCACGATATTCAATCAGGGGGAGAAGCAGCCACTCTGACAGCCCAAGGCGGTACCTACGATGTCGATTCTGACGATGGGGTACGCTTTTCAAAATACGCCTCTGGGCTTCATAACTAAACTGTTTGTAGGACGAAGACTGGGCAGAAGATGAAACGAGCCCACCCTTCAAACAGGATGAGTTCGCTTTCTTGTCCGATATGTTGGGTCCAAAGGGCATGGCCTTCGACAATGATGAAATATTGGATTCCAATGATGACGAGGATCTCAAGAATGATCCCGTCTCTCAAATGGATATGCAGGTACGTACTCTAGCTCGTTTGTTATGGATACCGTTTGACATTCTTGAAGGCACACTTGTTGTCTTTCATCCGCGAATGTGCGGCGCATAATTACAACAACTTCTCCTCCCTTGTAGATCAGCTTTCTCCAGAGGAAATTCTCGTTGTACGTCGTATCGTAAATGCAGACTCCTAGATCGGTAGCCGTTAGGCAACATCCACACCTGGCATGATTAATAGAGCACGTCCCATAGCATTTGGGGAAGAGATTCCGTCTTGCCTTTTCACAATAGAAACAATTCAAACGGTATAAGTATACAAGCACTGGATGTCTTAAGACGATGTGCTGAGCAAAAGATTGGCAAAAGAGCCTCAATGGCAGCGTGGGAATAAATAAATCGTCAAACAGGAATTTTCCTGAGCACTCATTATTGAGGTTAACCCTCTCCCTCGTTCTGACCTTTCATCAAGGAGGCCGGATCCGCAAAAATGGCTCCATTGAAAAAATCTCCCTCTCAGTCGAAAACGAGATCCTCAACGTCGTCTTCCCAGGTTTCTTTGGCTAAGGTCAAAGGAGAGAATTTCTACCGCAATGCGAAACAAGTTGGAAGGCTAAAGATGCTCAACGGCGGCAAGGCCGTTCGTGACAAGGATGGAAAGATCATTCAAGCTGCTGCGTTCCAGAAAGGAGAAGATGAGACGAAGCCTGGCAGGGTTCAACCAGACCGAAGATGGTTCGGTGCGCTGAATCCTTGATTGTTTTTATTACACAAATGCTAATTTGGGATGGTAGGAAACACCAGAGTCATCTCCCAGACTGCTTTGGATCACTTTAGGACCAGCCTTGCTGAGAAGAAGGATGATCCTTATTCAGTGCTTTTGCGACGCAATAAACTGCCAATGGCTCTGTTGGACGATGCGGCCAATCCAAGTATTCGAAAAGTAAGAAGCCCATCCTAATCGTTCCAGTTGTACAATGCTAAACATATAACCTCAGCGTCCTCATATCGTAGAAACCGAGCCTTTTTCAGAAACTTTTGGTCCCAAGGCCCAACGAAAGAAACCTAGAATAGATGCTGGTTCGTTCGAGGAGCTTGGAAAAATGGGCGCCGCCGCCGCAGATGCCGCAGAACTCGCTGCCTCAAAATCAGGCTCTGGCGTTTTGGGTCAGTCAGTTTGTTATTGTTCGTCCATTGGATCCTCATCCTTTCTTTCTACAGAACCTCTCGCGTCGACGATTGTCGAACCTCAAACCCACGCAGACTTTAAAGAGCCAATATATGCAAAAGGGACTTCGCGGCGTATCTTTGGAGAGTTGTATAAAGTTATAGACTCTTCCGATGTCATCATCCATGTTCTGGACGCTCGGGATCCATTGGGTACAATGTGCGAATCCATCCTCGAGTCTATAAAGAAGGAGAGATCCCACAAACAAGTTGTGCTCGTAATAAACAAGTGCGATCTGGTCCCGAATTGGGTCACTGTAAGTTCCTATTTTCTGGTTTGTGTACATCCAAATATTGATTGCGTCTTAGGCTCGATACATCCAACACCTCACACCTCGCTACCCTACTATTGCTTTCCACGCTTCTCCCAACCATTCCTTTGGAAAAGGATCTCTCATTCAGTTATTAAGGCAATTCTCGCAACTCCATTCTGACAAGAAACAAATATCTGTTGGTTTCATTGGATACCCTAACGTTGGTAAAAGTAGTGTGATAAACACTATCAAAAGCAGCAAAGTCTGCACTGTGGCTCCAGTACCTGGAGAAACTAAAGTACGTGACAAGCATTCGCTTGATATGTATTCTAATTTCTACCGCCAATTAGGTTTGGCAATATATCACCCTTACCAAAAGGATTTACTTGATCGACTGTCCTGGAGTTGTCCCCGCTTCAGCAAATGATTCCCAATCGTCAACGGTGTTGAAGGGTGTTGTTCGAGTGGAAGCCTTACCAACACCGTCAGAACATATTCCTGCTCTCATGAGCAGGGTCAAGCCTATTTATCTTTCAAGGACATATGATATACCCCTTCCCAACAAAGACGACCCAACGGAATCCTGGGATCCTGAAGACTTCCTCGATAAATTGGCGCGAAAAAAGGGCCGGCTCTTGAAACAGGGAGAACCCGATTTGGACTCGGTTGCGAAAATCATTCTTAGTGATTGGGTCAGAGGTCGGATACCTTTCTTTGTGACTCCTCCGGAACGATCAGAAGAGTTGAACGAGGCTGAGGCCAGGATCAAGAAAAAGAAAGATATCAAAGGGAAAGGGAAGGCGGCTCCAGTGGAGGTAGATGTTCCGGGCGTGAGACAAAATCTCAAAACATTAATCCAGAAGAACGTGTTCATTCCTGAGGATATCGAGAAACTGGACGAAGAGTTCTCCGCGGTCGCAGACGAGGCATCTGTAGCTGAAGAAGAAGACGAGGTGCCTGAAGCGGAGGAAGAGGAGGATGAAGATGACTTGAAATGGAATGATGTCTTCACTGGTGTTGATCCTGCCGTTGTCTCTCAAGATCAAGCTTCCCCTGAGAGTGACAGTAAGTGAACTGTCTCGAGACATTTGAATATCCACTGATTTTTTTTGCTCTAGAAGATGACGACTCGGATGGAGAAAATACGGCCAATAAGAAGGAGGCTCGTATGAAGACTAACAAGGTCTGTGAAATATGTTCTTGCTCGCCAGGCAGTTTCTCAACCTCTTCCCCTGGTTTTAGCGTAAAGCCGCCAACTTCTACACCTCAGCCAACGTGAAGAACAAAAGCCGTTCAAAAGCGGCCTTAATGAAATCACTTCCGGTCGGAAAGAAGGCTTCTAAGAAGACCAACTCCTGATCTGACGGGAAGTAGTATCGAAGCGAGGGCGTCTATTTTAGGTGAGAGAAATATTGCGTTTTTTTCAAAACAATGAGTGGTTGTGCTTAACATTGCTGTAAAGTTTTTTAGATTGTGTGTGTAGAAGTAGCCAAGATCTAGAATGAGAAGGGAAAAGATTGATAAATGGTGATATCTGGAAGTAAGCCGAGAGGAACCCAGGGTACGGTAAGAACAAAAGGAGCGATTCGGACTCTGAGCCCAGAATCGGACGAACGTTCGGATTTGATATCGCTCGTCATTCATCGTGGGAAAGTGGGGGGCAATACTAAGATTGATTTGCGCGATAACTTTTTTCTATCTCTTCACAACCTTGAACTCATCCACCATGTCTATCACCAAAATCCACGCTCGCCAGGTACTGTTCTGCTCCATCTCGGTTTTCTCTTTTTTTTCGCTGATCTCTTGTCCAGATCTTCGACTCTCGCGGCAACCCAACCGTTGAGGTTGACGTCCACACCGCCAAAGGTAGAGTCCCTTCAACCATTCGTTATCGTCGTTCGTTTACCAACTAGTAACTAGGTCGTTTCCGCGCCGCTGTTCCTTCCGGTGCCTCCACTGGTATCCATGAGGCTGTCGAGCTTCGCGATGGCGACAAAAATGCCTATGTTGGCAAAGGTATGTTTCTTTAGGCGATCTTCCTATATCATGGCAATAAACTCCCTCCGAGGTGTTAGCAAGGCCGTTTCCAACGTGAACGACATCATTGCGCCTGCCCTCATCAAGGCTGGTATCTCCGTCCTCAAGCAGGCCGACATCGATGATTTCCTCATCAAGCTCGATGGTACTCCTAACAAGGGAAAACTCGGCGCCAACGCTATCCTCGGAGTCTCAATCGCAGTTGCCGAGGCTGGCGCTGCTGAGAAGGGTGTGCCGCTTTACCAGCACTTTGCCGAGCTTTCCGGTGTCAAGCCTCCTTTCGTTCTTCCTTGCCCCGCCTTCAACGTTATCAACGGAGGTTCACATGCCGGCAACAAGCTCGCTTTCCAGGAGTTCATGTTGCTTCCCACTGGTGCCACATCCTTCGCCGAGGCGATGAAGATCGGAAGTGAGACCTACCACACCTTGAAGAAGGTCATCAGCGCCAAATACGGAATTGATGGTACGCGACTTTCCTTATAAAATCTGGCAAAAGTTAATAACGATGTCCTTTAAATGCCAACTCAGCCGTCAACGTTGGTGATGAGGGAGGCTTTGCCCCCAACGTCTCTGGAGCTGAGGAATCCCTTGAACTTTTGTCCGAGGCTATCAAGAAGGCTGGATACGATGGCAAGATCAAGATTGCTCTTGACGTTGCGTCTTCCGAATTCTACAAGGATGGCAAATACGACTTGGACTTCAAGAACCCCAACTCCGACCCAAGCAAATGGATCACCGGCAAAGAATTGGCGGACCTTTACCTTGGCTACGTCAAGCAATACCCAATTGTGTCTATTGAGGATCCCTTCGATCAGGATGATTGGGAGGCTTGGACCCACTTCACCAAGGAGAGTGGTATCCAGATCGTCGGTGACGACTTGACTGTCACCAACCCCCTCCGCATCAAGACCGCCATTGAGAAGAAGGCTTGCAACGGTCTCCTCCTCAAGGTGAGATGATTCGACAATGACCTTGTTCGCGTTATTAATAGTTATCACAACCCCAGGTCAACCAGATTGGTACCATCTCCGAATCGGTTCAAGCGTATGTCCATGGTATTCTATTTTTCTGCTGTCTTTTTCTGACCTGTTTTTGAAAGTGCTCAACTTGCCCAATCTGACGGTTGGGGTGTCATGATCTCTCATCGTAGCGGTGAGACTGAGAACACCATCATTGCTGATCTCGCTGTCGCTCTTGGTGTTGGTCAGATCAAGACTGGTGCTCCCGCACGAAGCGAGCGTGTTGCCAAGTACAACGCCCTTCTCCGCATCGAGTACGTTCTTTTAGCTGGTCGATCGAGGATTTAGTTCTAACAACGGATTGTAGGGAGGAACTTGAGGGAACTGGTGCTACATTCGCTGGGGACCGCGGACTGTCGGCTGGATTGACGGCGCCTGCGTTGATCAAGAAGTAAAGGTTTGAATGAGCAACTGTAAAAAAGACTACGAATCCATGTACTGAAGCCATAGAATAACTTGAAATGTAAAACCTGTCTTTGTTTCACGACGTCATTCTGTTCTAAAAATAGTTCAGCCCATATCTCGTCCTCTTTTTCGTGTTTTTCTTCCTAAACATCATGTTCATCACCAAAGTACACGCTCGTCAGGTCTGTCTACACATCCCTTTTCATTTCCCTATTAATATTCTCATCGTCGCTTGCTCTCCAGATCTTGGATTCTCGAGGCAATCCGACCATTGAAGTCGACCTATATACACAGCAAGGTATGCCCAATAGGTTTTGTCTGTCTGTGAGTCTGTTTCTGAATTATACAAGGACGATTCCGTGCTTCGGTTCCTTCTGGTGCATCCACCGGTGTACACGAGGCTGTTGAACTGCGCGACGGTGATAAAAATGCTTTCGGCGGAAAAGGTTTTGTTGATCTACAAGTTCAACTCGACTTTACCGCTGACTGGGTTTTTTACCAGGCGTTATGAGAGCCGTTGACAATGTCAATAATGTCATTGGACGTAGGCTCATCAAGTCGGGATTGAAGGTCACCCAGCAAAAAGAAATTGACGACCTCCTGATCAGGATCGACGGTACTGAGAACAAACGCAATTTGGGGGCGAATGCCATCGTCGGTGTGTCCATGGCTGTAGCGATCGCCGGCGCGGCAGAGACAGGTGTCCCCTTGTATCAGCATATCGCAGATCTTGCCGGCATCGAGGCTCCATACGTTCTTCCCTGTCCTTGCTTCAATGTCATCAACGGTGGTCGACACGCGGGGAATAAGTTGGCATTCCAGGAATTCATGATCATGCCTGTCGGGGCCACCTCCTTTGCAGAGGCGCTCAGAATCGCAAGCGAAACGTATCAGACGTTGAAGAAGGTCATCCATAAGAAATACGGTCTTGATGGTGAGGATCCTTGGATATGTTCGGGTTCAAAACCCCGGTGCTCAAACTTAATGTAGCGACCAATGTTGGTGATGAAGGAGGGTTCGCTCCCAACGTCTCAACTCCTGAAGAGGCTTTGGACTTGTTGGTCACGGCGATCAACGATGCTGGTTACGAAGGCAAGGTCAAAATCGGTATCGACGCTGCCGCATCCGAATTTTTCAAAGACGGAAAATATGACCTCGACTTCAAGAACCCCAACTCAGACGGCAGCCGGATGCTCACGGGCACACAGCTCTCGGAGTTGTATATGAGTTACCTGAAAAAGTATCCTTTGATCTCGATCGAGGATCCATTTGAGCAGGATGATTGGAATGCGTGGACCCACTTCACCAAAAATGCCAGTACACAGGTCGTCGCTGATGACCTTACCGTTACCAATCCGAAGAGGATTCAAACTGCGATCAGCAAGAAGGCCAGCAATGCGTTGTTGCTCAAGGCGAGCACTCCGCCAGTGGCTGGTCATTTCTAGTGGTCTAACAAACAAATTCCAGATCAATCAAATTGGGACAATTTCCGAGTCCATCGAAGCGTATGTTGACAGCTCATTTCCTCACAATTTTATTCTGACGGAGGTATATTATAGTTGTAAACTCGCTCAATCCGACGGCTGGGGCGTTATGATTTCGCACCGAAGTGGTGAGACGGAAAGCACCTTCATTGCCGATTTGGCAGTTGGTCTAGGAGTTGGAGAGATCAAGACGGGAGCTCCAGCTCGCAGCGAACGTGTCGCCAAATACAATCAACTTTTGCGCATCGAGTAAGTTGGTTTTTGACGACGTTCAATGGGCTATTAATCCATTGTTTCCTCAGGCAAGAACTTACCAGCATGGGAGGAAAGCCCGTCTATGCAGGATTCAGAGGTTTCGCAAAAGGAAACTCTCCTCCTGTTCTTCTAAAAAACTGAATCGGTCATTGGCAAAAACTTTCCACGTAATCTGCAAATATCAATTGTACAATTTGATGCATGTTCCACTATTTATACAAAACTAAACTATGTTGCCTGTACTTATAAATATTCTGACATTGAATTGCTTGCCAGAGAAGAAAGAGAGCGAATCCGTTAATGAAAGTGAGCTGAATGTGAAAATGAGGATTAAAAAATGATGGATGTGCTGTGCATTGCAGGAATCGGAACTTGGGGAAAAGCAAGATTGAGAGTAGCTCTGGAAGAGCGGCAGAGAAAGAAAGTATGCGCATGAAAAAAACCAGAAAGTTTGCAAAGAGAAGATGGTCCCCATAAAAATCCAACGAAGCAAATAATATGATGGCGGAAGGGGGGGATTTTTGGACGATAAAGATCGATAAAGAATGAAAACGAAGACGGCTATAGCAGAGCAGCGCCGTCTTTGCCAGCTGCGACAAGGCCTTTCCAGTCTTGTCGCCATTTTGTCATGTTGGCTCTCATCTTTTTGTCACCGAGCACTGCCCCGACCCAAGACATGAGAGCATCCTCGTCTTCAGGCACGAAAAACGAAGAGAGAAGAGACAAAATTGTCTCGAAACTGGCAGAGCCAGAGGTAATTTGATCTATGAAAAATGGTAATCGTAATTTTAGCCTAGGTTTCGTTTCATGTAGAGAGAGAACTCGGGGCTCTCGACGAAAGTTTAGAATTAGACGTACCTCGGTAGACCCACACAATCGCCACGGCGACTGCGACAAAGATATCGTATCCCTCCAACAGGAATACATCCCACAATCGGAGTTGCGTTTGAAACGGTACCGAATTGGCGAAGAGAGTGATGTACCATTTGGTGGCGTAGGAAGTGGTAGAGATCATATGTTTGCGGAATGCCTCGTATACTGCGGGCATCATTGTTTCCATGATACGCTCCTGGACGTATATAGCTTCGAGCATACCAGGGAACCCTGCGTTGAAAACCTCGTGTAGGTGATAGTGGTCGTGCAAGATGACGAGGCTGGCGTAGACGCGTTCGGGTTCGAAATAGCATAATAGTGTCGCGGCTATAGGACCCATTCCTTGAACGTAACCGCATGACGGACACCGTAGCGAGAATGAGTGAAGGACATGGAAGAGTGATCGTTGCCTGAGTTTATGCTCAATTCACTGTGTATAGATGAAGAACATAGAGTGATCTTACCCAGCACCATATCTTGTTCGAAACATGATATGACCACTGATAGTTCTTGGAACATCCAAATCGATCTGGATATCGTATGTCGAAGGTCGTTCTAATCCTTCTCGGTATTCCGCTGCCAAACTATCGTATACACGAGGTTTCAAGCCTGAATAGCGGGACATCAGGAGATCCCAGGCAGCCCTCCGCCAACGATCAGGAATGCCCTTGTACGCCCGCTCTCTCAGCTTCCCTTCTTTTGATGCTCTTATTACCCAGGCCTCTACGTTGCCACCATGCTCGCGTTTTTGGGGTATCAACATGCGAGTCCATTTGGCTATTCGAGAAGATTCCTTTGCTTGTATCGTGACGGAAGGTAGTGCATTAACGATGGGAGCATTTGGAGAAGCACTCTGAGGTCCAGGAGAAACGTGTGTGAGTTTCTTGAGTAAAGGAGAGGAACTGAGAAGTACAAGTCGATCGTGCGATGTGATAGAGAAGAAACCGTAACTAAGAATGAATGCAATTATTACCAATTCAACAAGGTTACATGGGATGGCACTTACCGATCAACACTCCTTAGAAGCTGTATTTCTTTCTCTTCAAGAGACCTCTTCTTCTCATCGCCGTCACCTAAGGCTGCCTCAGCTTGTAGTTGACTGGTCCTGCTTGTGCCTATTCTCGCTCGTGTTCGTTCGACGCCCTCTTCATACCCATCTCCCTTCACACCTGATGCCTCGAGTTGCGCATATGTATTTCGGACATGAAACCCATCCAAATCTTCGCCTTCTGAGGGGACGAGAGATACCTTACTTGACGGTGAACCAACTGGTGCAGGGTGTTTTCCATGTGATTTCATGGATGTCTTGGGTGTCAAGAGAGCAGGAGAGGGAGACAGTTGTCGTGGAGGTGTTGGAGAGGGTGTGTTATGAGACGAGGGGGGTAAAGGTGGCAGATCACGCAGAGATGAACGCTGTTGTATGCTTGCTGAACCCCGGGAAGATCGTCTTGAATTAGGTGAAACGCTTCTTCTATAATCCTTGGGCTCTGAAGGACCTGAGGTATACGATGTGGCCGACAGATCACTTTTGCGCAGGTTGTAACCGCTGGCCACCCCAGAATCCTCAAAGAAATCTGATTGGGCGCGCATAGAAGAGGGTGTGGCATAACTGGAAGGGGATCGAGCAGAGGAGGAGGTTGTAACGGATCCACGAGGGCTCTCGTCGGCAACAACGATGCCGTTATGTTCCACCTTGTCCATGAGTGGTGGTTGTGGTGGGTCTGTATCCAGTTCTGGTGAATAGTATGCCAGGTCAGAGTCTACATAGCTGTTTGTAGTCAAGGAAGAAGTAGGCCGGTCCTTGTGAATATCAATCTTGACAGTCGGAGAAGAGATGGAAGAGTTCCGATCATGATTGCTGGCAGCGTTGGCCCAGCCTACACTGGCTCTGGGATTGTTGTCATCACCATACATCGAATAAATTGAGTATATCGCGTCCGTTGAATCCCTGCCTGGTGGCTCCTGCTTGGAAAGCCTGTTCTGGTGGAAAGACATGGGTCTCTGGTGGGCCTGAGAAGAGGAGGAAATTGGGGGTGGTTTCCCGGGATTGTCTAGCCTGAGGGGAGTTGGTGGGACGAGAATGAGGGTGGGTGCGTCCATGGAGAAAAGAGGAAGAGGAAGTAGCTGGCGCTGGGAGTAAAAAGGATTGACATGAACAGGGCGGACAGTCAGGACAAGCGAGGGACTTTGTATCCGATTTACTGCAATTTCCCATCGCAACAATCATCTACCCTGCCGGAATCTTTAATTATAGTAGATCACACTATGCACCCAGCACTATCTACCCGAGAACACTATCCTGGTCTAATAGATATTGTCAGCCACCAAGTTGGCGTTTTTCCGCTCAAGAATGGTCACATTTCATCCAAGGAACCACCTGCCAGCCTTGTATTTCCGCCACACCATCAATCCCATCGACTCTCGATTTCACTGTCGTCTACTACATATACCAGATTCAGAGTTCTCTCGGGACTCGGTGCTGACAATCAGTTCCTAGGCGCCCATAGTCATCTAAACGCCCGCCCGACCACCCTGCCTCCATCGGTATACAAAAATCGAAAAGCCTCCTTTGATTTTTGGCTACGAACGTTCCCACTCCCTGCACTTCTATAATTGAGCTATGAGTATAGGTTCCAGAGTGGCGGTGACTCAGACTACCGCAAAATGGCTAGCAGAATATCATCCCACCACCATTCATTTGCATTCTTCAGACTCCAATAGCTTTGAGCCGAAGCGCTAAGCACCCACCTGAGGCCTAGTTATGAACCGCTGCGGTGTTAGACGTCAACTATGGTTTGGACGTGCTGAAACTACTTCTCATCGGACCAGTGTAATTCCGGCGCTGGTCTAATTACTCCGTAGTTTAAATTGGGCTGGCGGGAGGACGTGTAGAGGTCAAAAGAATAAGAGGGCAGGAAGAGGTGTTTTGATTTCTGATGTAACGTCGCCACTTATGTAGGTCGGAGAGGACGATACAGAATCCAACAAATACTCGAATTACTCGACGGAAAAGTGTCGGACAAGTGACAGTCGTCGAAGCAACACCAAGGTTAACGCCGGCCCGGACAGCGATCCCTGATTTCTGACCTAATCTCACGTGGTGTCCGATCATCGACTCATCAGGAGGCAAAAGATTCCGATTTCCTCAATATCACTGAATTATCACCTCTTCCAGCTTCAAGTTTCAAGCAAGATCCTCCCCGAAAAGCTGGATTCCACAGAACGAAAGGTCGACTTTTACAAGTTGCTTGGAGTGCCCAGGGATGCTTCGCCTGCCATCCTCAAAGCCGCCTATCATCGCGCCCTCCTTCAATCCCATCCCGACAAACAGAATGCCAACAATCTGGCCAAACCGGTCGATATTGCGTTAATCAAGGAGGCGTACAACGTACTGTCCGACGATGGGCTGCGCGCTGCCCATGATGCTCTGCTGAATCAGAGATCATACTCTGCGGGGCCACGTCCCGCTCAGGTAGTCTCGTTGGAGGAATTTGAGGACGAGGCTTCGGATGACGCTGAAGAGGGTCCATGGCGATATCCATGTCGTTGTGGGGGACAATATAGGATAACCACTTCATTAATGGAAAAGGGAGAACATCTCATCGCGTGCAACAGTTGTTCAGAAGCCGTTTGGGTAGGATATGAACTGGCGGAATTATCTTCGTAATTGGATGGATGGGTAATATAAGTGAGTATGTATATTGTGTGAGGTACAAATGTCAATGATGTCAAAAAATGAGGGGCTACAGTGTTAACAACAAGATGATAAGGTGATTTTGACGTCCAAGATTAGTATTAATCCATGTACATGTCCTCAAAGTTGTCGGAGTCGTCATCCCGCTCCGAAGGTTCACCCAGTTGCTGGCGTTCATTGACAGTTGCCTCGGCTGGGTCGTCATCTTCGATAATGATCATGTTTTCTCGCTTGATGCTCCAAAGTTTAAAGAGCGACTCTCGAAGTTCACGTCCCAAGGCATGAGCAACAGGGAGAGGCACGGCATTTCCGATCTGACGATGAATCTGTGTCCCAGGCAAACAACATAAGGTCGGGATATGAGTTGAATTCATTGACTATGACATACCGTCACAACGTTATCGCCTATAGATTCAAACACAAATGCGTCGGGTAGGCCTTGGGACCTTGCAAGTTCGCGAACGGTTATCATCCTATAGCACTGAAAAAGAATCAACTTTAAAACTCGTTTTAACAAAGAAAAGACTTCTATGGCGTACAAAAGGATTCAAGACTTGACTCTGCTTGGCCGTAGGGTCGATGTTTGTGACGGTGGTTGGGAAGACATTATCTTTATCGAGCCTCCCATAAATTCCTATGGACATCCAACTTAAGCACGAAGTCACAGGGCATAAAAAAGCAAGATGTTACCCTTCCGATAACCCTGTTTGGCGACAGAGGATGTCGGATCCGCAAAACTCCATTCATATTGTCCCACCGGCAAACCTTGAAACAGGAGGTCAGAACCATTGGTGGCCATGAAGTACAGTTGAACATACTTAGATAGTCCGCTCCAGCTATCAGTGGAATATGGAGAACTCTGATTTTGACTCCGTCAGAGGCTGTACGACAAGTGAAAATTACAGAAGAACTTACCGCAACACTTTTTCAGGTATGAGACATTTTGTAAACTGTTGAATATTCGTAGTCTCCTTGAGACGGGCTGTTTTTTGGAAGCGTGTTTTCGGGGTTGAATGATACCCAACCTTGCCCGAGTATCCACAATACGACTCTGACGTCTTGCAGGGGATTGAGGGTATCCTTTCCTTTTGTTCTCGTTTGCGCCTTCTTTTCTGAATTTCAGACGGTTCTTTGGCAGGGTCCGGGTGTCTCCTGCAGTTTGTGTAAAAACAAAAGAACTGATTTAAAACGAGGGAAACTGACCAGTCAAACCGGGGGAGGTCGCCAATTGCATCCTCGATTGTGACACATGGATGGAGGGCAAAGCCATGTCCCATTCTGATGGGTGTTAGCGGGTCTTGCTTGACATCATATTTGATGCTGAGGGAAGTTGAGTCTGGATAGTCATGTGTCGGTTGAGGAAGTTCAGGTAACACTTGTCCTCGCTTCGCGCCAACGAGAAAAAAACGGATACGGCGTTGTGGAGTCCCGTAATGCGCCGCTTGTAAAAGTCCAAACCGAAGCTGATAGCTTCATTTCCGTTAAGCCAATTGAAGTACACATAGGAGAGAGAAACGTACTCCATGTCAATGAGATATCGAATAACAAGCTTCATTCCACCCATTTCAACAGGTCCCAGGTCTAGAGGATGATACTCATTGATATGTGTGGCCCTCAGTGAGAACCTCAAAAACCCAGGGACGTTCTCGAAGTAGATAAATTTGGGCGAGTAGAAGTCAATGTACGACAATGTCGTCAATATCAAATTGCTCTTGATATCGTCTGGATTGATGTACATGTTGAGCGAGGAATGAGTTTGACTAGGTCCAATGCCATCAGTAAAGACCGCGAAAAAGCCACGGTAAGATCTACACACCAAGGGAAGCCGGCAGTGATGACATCAATCTCTCCAGGTTTTGGGGGTGGCTGGACAGGTGTTTTGTCGTCATATTTTTCGTTTGGCACATCAACCTCATGTCCTTCATGGGTTTTGACTGCATAGCGAAGCATTTCATTCGCGCACTGATTGTAAACAATGGTATCTGGCGAGTTGCGACTGTTATGATAGATGTTTAAGCAAGAGTGATAAAATGAAACCAAGAAATGGACCAAACACATACGCAAAAGT
The DNA here is from genome assembly GCA_019904355.1 of Psilocybe tampanensis. Lineage (NCBI taxonomy): Eukaryota > Fungi > Basidiomycota > Agaricomycetes > Agaricales > Agrocybaceae > Psilocybe > Psilocybe tampanensis. The sequence goes on from JAHXRV010004110.1 coordinate 65,815, forward strand.
CTTCGCTGCGCTAGGCCCAATTTCGATCGCATGTGTGACCTTCAGACAATTCCCGCTTCCCTCTGTCAATCCTCTGCTGAATGCACCTACTCCACCAAACAGATCCAACACAGCCAAACGTCCTTTTGACTCTGCAAGGAATTTCTTCATATTTTTCCGTTTGCTGAGAACATCTTGACAGCACGGTGTACAGACCGAGAGTTTGTCCCATTTTAACTTCTTCATTTGGCCCCAGGACTGGGGTGTTAGAGTGGGACAGGTGTAGGTGATATAGAAATGGTCATAGGATAGGTCAAGCCACTCGTCTAGTTTTTGACCTTCACCATCAAGCGACTCAAGACATGGCGCATAGACGACTTTCAAGAGCAGTTTGACATCCACCAAGATGGTTTCATCGGTAAGGAACAGTTGCCGCTGACGAGATGGGTCAGAAATCAATGAAATTCGAAATAACGAAGATGGAGACATACCTCATCCTTTGCGAACCCCTCTGGGAAGATCTTCACAAGGTCGTCTATCCTTCCGACTTTCCTTAGCATCACTTTGGACGCTTTTTTCGCAAACCTGCATTCCGTGATATGCCCGATATTTGCTGGGCCCTTCTCAGCACGATACAGCACAAAATCTTCCAGGTGATAGCAGGTCCCAGCGACTATGACACCGTTTCGAATTCCGTTCTCGTCCTTGAGTTCGCGGGATTCCAGCAGTCGGTCACGTTCCTCGTGCAGGGGACAGACAGGGCAATTATCCGGTGGTCTCTCGTTTTCGCAAAGTTCGAGACGCTTGATATCAACGTCGGTAAAAACTCCCGTCTTGGGATCATGCATAAACCTGAAATTGGGGACATTGGTTATTTATTTACACGAAAACACAAAGACGCTACCAGACTTACTTGCAGAAATAGTCATCGGACTTGTCCTTGGGGATTGTTGGACCGAAATGGACTTTCACCGTTCCGACTATGTTATTGAGATCTTCGTGTCCACATAAGTCAGACAGAAATAATTCCTGGGGATGAGCGAGCTCCTTCATGATCATTTGGGACCCGTGATTGAACCATTGGATGTGAGCTTGCTGGCTTTCGATCATGATGTACATAATCCGACCGAACCTATACAAAGATAAGATAAATATTCCTTTATTCGCCGAAGCAAAATCTGACATACCAGAAGAACTTGTCGACACGATCACCTAATGCTGGCTCAATATTTTTTGCGTCCATTTCAGCCATCATGTCAGGGTTTGGTAGGAGAACAACGTCTCCAATCTTCACAGAAAAAGTCAATGGAAAAGGAAAGGATTAAGATAGAAGGAAAATACATACCTTGTAGGGCATATGGTCAATCTCGACAGCCTGATACAGTGCAGGATCAGCCCTGACAGGAATCTTGTCATCCCTCTTGTAATCAATGAACTTCTTGGCCTGGTTGGCTTTGGTGAGAAGCCTCCTGATCTGAGCCAGGACCCTCTTTTTTCTGATCTCTTGGTCGGCCTTATTGACGGGAGGTGGTGGCGGCCCAAGAACGCTCAATTCCTCGCGGAAGAGTCCTTTCGCGAGTTTTGCGATCCGAGGCGTCACGCACGTCGTGCTCTGGTTTTCTTTTTTGAGGACTGCAGTATCAATATTTCCCATAAATGTTTTGTTTTTCGGCATCCGTTTCATTCGAGAACCGCTAGAAGATTTCTTGGGGCCAGAATTTGGAATTTTACGAAGGATGGCCTTGATCAGAGGGACGTTAAAAATCCTCTGGTCTTGAACCTCCTCACGGATGGCGTTGCCGATGACCTGGAGCTTTGAGGGAAAGTGATGTCAAAAGGTCAATTCTACAAAAAAAAATGATATGGAACACTTACAGAATCCCACATATCTTGTTCACTGTATGACCGACCAAACATGTCTGCTTGCTCGGTAAATCGGTCGAGAAATTTCTCCATGGTCAAATCCTTGGCCGATGGCTTCAGAGACCTCAGAGACCGAGATATGATGATTTGGGCAATCCGTCTAGGAGAGTAGAATTGTTCAAAAAAAGGCTTGTAGTCCCTCGAGGGTGTCTTGAGGATGTACCAAGCATATTGAGTTTCGATATAAAAGGGACTAGAAGAAACCATCAGCTGTCCGACATTTTTATAAATAAGGAGAGAGAAAACTTACTCGGATTCCTCGGTATAGTCTAATGTATAGCGCAAGATCGCGCTCAACCGAACGTACTGTGGTGGTGCTTCATCTTCATCCTCCTGCCCCGCGTCTTCATCACTGACAAAATGTGGTTTGACTGTCCCGGCGGCCTCGAATGAACGCTCGACGCCATCGTCCTGCTCCAACGCTTCGAGTGTGACCGGTTCACTCTTATGAGCTGGGTCGAAGATTGAGAACCCGTACAGCTCCCGAATGGGCTTGTCACTACCCGCGTCTCCAGCTTCTGGTGGGTCTTCGCCTGTGATTACAAGCTTGTTGTCTTCGATGATTTCGTTTTTCTTTTTAGTATAGTATGCATCTAAAGATAATGTCATAATAATGTATGAGTATTTGACTGAAAATTGAGAATATGCAACGTACTTTGGGGCAATCTAATATGTTTCCCTGCCTGGCAAAACAGAACCGTCAAGAGTCAACGAAATATCAGCAATTATCTCTGTAGCAATCATACCCTCAAGCTAGTAGGTCCTTCATTCCTCCTCTTACCGAGAGCCGACGACCCCGAAGTCGAAGACGTGCCCCGCAGGGTGACGGTGGCAGCCTGGGACGCCTCCTCCGGGAACGAGACCTCGAATGCGGTCGGTCGTCTTGGAGCCATTCGATATGTCGGGTTCGTTCAATCAGGGAGGAGGCACTACGCGTCGAGACTCCAGGCGATAGATGTGGTTTCAAGTCTAGGTTCAGAACTTGCCTCAAGGAAGTGGTTTTAATTGATAAACGCCCTGAACCTGTACCAATCAATTCCTCCGAACAACTGTGGGAAGTTAATTAGGGGTGCCGAATAGATGCCGGATTAGACGCGACGCGATGATTGTAACTTTGTAACCTGCATATATCCATGTCAATATAGGTCAAATGGAGGAGAGTCTAAGACTGGAATTACTTTCCTGGTATGGAAGACAACTTTTTTTGACATTATCTCAGTAAACTTTCAACTCTTTTAACGTTTCTTTGCTACTAACGGTTTCTGACAAAAGAGGGCATCCTTATTTATTCAAACTATACACACCACTAATTTAGTAATATACTGGTGAATCAGACCAAAAAGAGGATGGACTGAACGAATCCCAAAAGGTTGCCGTATGGTAATATGCCAGTGTGAAAGAGGCTCAGAACGCAAGTTAGAATGTGACTACATACATGAATTGAAATTTTTTGCCTTTCGATGTATTTGCCAAATTCGGGAGCGAAGAGCGGTATGAGGGTAAGTGAGGGGGTGTATGTGGGTTCTAACAAGAAAACGGGTAGCAAAGGGAGATATCAACTTCTGTCCAAGACCATAGGGAATATAGAGAAGAAACGAAAGAGGAAAACAAAAAAAGAAGGCATGACTAGACAATTTGATTAAACAGGCAAGTTTGCATCCTTTCATTGCTGTACGACCGACACCCCGTGATTGAGCTGGTCGTTTTCTCGACCTGAAATTGGGCCTTCTGTTACGACAGGGGAGCCGTCGCCTACTTGATGGAAATCTGAAGGAATAAAGAAAAAGTTAGCCCGTGTGGAAAGGAAATGACCGAGGTGCACTGACCAAGAATTTCGCTATACATCATGACTTTCCAAGTGTCAACGGGGAGATCGGCGTCATTGAAACTCCAGTCGAACTTTTCTCCTGCAACAGGCTCATCGGTTGGGTCATGATAGGGAGCGACGTATTCATGGGCCAATGACTGGGTCGCGTCTATCCTTTTTCTTGGATCGAATACGAGCATTTTCTCCAACAAATCGATCGCTGGACACGAGTTGGGCTTGAGCACGAGCAGAAAGGGAAGAAGCAGAGAAACCTACCATCTGGGTCACTGGTACGCAGCTTCTGGCTGAAGGGGATACGTTCGCGTTTGGGCAGGCTCTGGACGAATCGGAGGGTCTGTAAGGGCAAAAAAAGAGATGAGGGGGCCGGGCCGGATGATTTGATGAGAACGGAAATACATTTTCGCTGGCGATGCTTTCGATGACATCATCGGGCGGTGTGCCCAAAAGCTCAGTGATGATCGAAAATTGGTTGACATCTAATGGACATGAGTCCGGCAGGATCACAAAACAACGCAAACGATGACGCACGGTCTTTGCCTGGGAACAACGGCTTTCCCTCCAGCATCTCCGCAAAGATACAGCCTGTACTCCAGATATCAACCGCGACATCATATTTCTGCCAGGTTAGCATGATTTCAGGTGCCCGGTAATAACGCGTCGAAACGTATCCCGTCATCTGGGGGTCCTGAATACGAGCCAGCCCAAAGTCACAGATCTGCCAAATAGTGAGGATCCATCGCGGCTTCTAAAGGGAGTGCAACGAACCTTGAGGTCACAGTTCTCATTGACAAGGATATTGCTTGGTTTCTGTTCACGCGTGAGAGTTATTCAAATTTGGACCATTCAAGAGATACGCACAAGGTCGCGATGGACAACACCGGCAGAGTGGACATATTTGAGACCGCGCTGAATACCGAGAGACATTAGCAAGCCATCTATAAAGGCAATGTGGGAATATGCTCACCAGGATCTGATAGAGGAAGTACTGAATGAATTGCTTCTCGAGTGGCCGAGATGTGAGGAGACGGTGGAGATCGGTGCCCAAGAGTTCTGTTACAAAGTATCTGGACAAGGAGTCAGATGTTGATTCGCAAGAGGGCGTATAGAGACTAACAGATCCTCCAAGGGAGAGATAAAGACATCACTAAGGCTGATGATCTAAGGCAGACATAAGCGAGGGAGTGTGAGAGGTATACAGGTTTCATACATTTTCGTGCTGGATGTGTTTGAGGAGTTTAAGCTCTCGATATGTCCTTTTGCTAAGTACTGGGGTGCTAAAGGGTTTCATAATCTTCTTTATGGCAACAGAAGCACCAGTGAGCTGATCCTTGGCAGAACTGGAGGGGGGCATGAGACCTGTACGGCAGCAGGCGATGGGGGAAAGTGGATTACCAGACAAGCCCAAAAGCGCCTGAAGGAGAGATAAAGGTGAGATAGAGAAGAAGAAATAAGCTGGGAAGAGATGGGTACCCATTCCGACTGGCTGGAGGTCAACATAGCGAGTAGTGACCTAGAAGAGAGATGTTGTGAGCAGAGAGGAGAAAGAGAACAAGGGAGGAGAATACCTCGAAGGAGGTGCCAAAGATGCTAAGTTTGACGAAAGACATGGAAGGGGAGAGAGGGTGGAATGGATGTGGATGTTGAGGGTAGAGGAAGAGGAGGTAATCAAATTGTGGAGCGACAAGCCCAACGCCTAAATAGGCCCAACGCGATCTCGCTTGATTATTTTTGGATCTTGCGCTTGTCCCTCTCTACTGGCAAATTTCTCGAGTTATCAGTTCACGATTATTGGGGCTTTGGTAAAGGGGAGTGGATCGGAGGTATGACGCAATGCTATTACTTGGCCTGCCCTTGTGGGAATATCATGCGGAAAGGCGGATCGTGACGCTGTCCTGCTTTTCAACTCACCACCATGTCCTTCTCCCTTCTGAGGTCATCTCTTTCGCGCTCTCTTCGCGTACGTCCTCTATCCTTTTCATCCTTATTTTTCTTATTTTCTTTTATTCCTAGCCCACCGGTGTCCGTGCCTACTCCTCGGCCACACCTCCCAAGAAAAGTAACCTTCCCCTCATCCTCCTCACCACCGGTGTCGCTGCCGGTGCTGGTTACTGGTACCTCGACTCCCAACCTCCCCCAAAACCAAAGCAAGAGAAGAGTCCTCTTGATCCTCAAAACTTCATCGATTTCAAGTTGAAGAAAATTCAACCATACAACCACAACTCTTCCAGGTATCTTATATCTCCTTCCCCCCGCTTCATTCCGCTCATTCCGTCTCCAGTTTCGTGTTCGAGTTGCCCAACGATGACGCCTCTCTGATTCCCATCGCCTCTTGTCTTCTCGTGAAGGCTTCTGCTCCGGATGCTCTCAACGACGCGAAAGGGAAGCCCATCATCCGTCCCTATACCCCAGTGTCTGCTCCGGACGCTCCAGGAGAGCTCACTCTTCTCGTCAAACGCTATGAAAATGGAAACATGTCAAAACACATTCACAATCTCAAGGTCCGTCTCGTTCTCTTGGTCGGCAAACCTCTCCTCATTATCTAACAGGAAGGAGACACCCTCGCCATCAAAGGTCCTATTGCTAAATTCCCCTACAAAGGTTGACTTACTCCCACTTGACGCGTTGATCTTCACTCCGCTAATTATTTACAGCGAACGAATTCGATGAAGTGGCCCTTATTGGAGGAGGCAGTGGAATGTGTGTAGCATCTCTATCCTCATTTACCATCCACCCTCACACATCCATCCCATTTTTAGCACCCCTCTGTATCAAATCCTCACTCACGCCCTGTCCGACAAGAACAACAAGACAAAATTCAAGCTCATCTATTCCAACCTCACCGAGAAGGACGTCCTCCTTCGCGAACAGTTTGACGCCTTGAAGAAGAAATACCCAGACACCTTTGACGCCGTTTACCTCGTCGATACCCCAACCGAGGGATGGAAGGGAGGCGTCGGCTACATCACCGCTGACGTCATTAAGAAGAATGTTGGCCCCCCTGAACTCAAGGAAAAGGTCAAGATCTTCGTTTGCGGTATGTACTTTTTTCTTTGTTGATTATCTGAAGCTAATATTTTTTTTTGATCTTAAAGGACCCCCTCCTCAAGTGGCCTCGCTTGCTGGAAAGAAGGCTGGCATGAAGCAAGGCGAACTTGGTGGGATCCTCAAACAGTTGGGATACACTGAAGATCAGGTATATTATCTCCCTATCCCGGACGAACCGATCCTGATCCCTCGCACAGGTCTTCAAATTCTAATCGTGACGACATAAATTAATATTAATTTACACTGAGGATAAACTCGGCCAGGAACTCAATATACTCATTCGATATGCTTTTAATTTGGGACGTTGTATTCGGTCAGATGTAAAAAGGCAGCTGACCCCAAGAGTATTCTTTTGCCTCCTTGACTTTGCGGATAATGAATGCCATTACAGTTAATCAAAGGATCCTTGCTCGATGAAGACAAGGAGCACCCTCATGGCGCTTCACGATGTCTTGTGCCACAAGAGGATTTACATTTGTTGAGTTTTCTAATCATCTGGGTCGATTTGACACCTGCTTTACCTTGACATTTGACGACTCGATATTCGGTTGGATGGCTGCCTTCAAAAGTCAAGTCTTGTACCATTGAACACCCTTGTGAAAAAAACAAACTTACAAGGCCTTTCATCTGATGCTTTTCTACGTCATCGAGAGCTCTGAATCGCGGTCAATCTTTTCCCTCTTCGAACAAGGACTCATCACATTTCAAGTGAGTACTGAATGGCCTTGAAGGGAGAAAATTCGGACTGAATTGCCGCTGGCTGAACTCATCCCAAAGTCGACGATATACATACAAGCCTTCAAAATCTAGGGAGGATTAAATGGGTTATGTAACCGTCCTAAGCCCAACTCGTCCAAGTCTTTGTCCCGAAAAAG
>JAHXRV010004170.1:0-28803 GCA_019904355.1 Psilocybe tampanensis
AGAAAAAATAAAATTTTTGGGTAAAAGTTTTTGAACAAAATTTTTAGCAGAAAACTTTTACAATCTGGCCACCTTCAGGTTACCCTCCCACTGATGAGTTGTGCAACCTGAAGGTACTTAATTTTAGGCCAATGAGGTGGTCTTCACAGGATTAGCGTGTATGACTTACCAGAGAAGTACGAGGATCTGAAGAGGGAGTATCAAGGTGCGTCTTTTTTTTTCCTTGTGGTGTCTTCCGTTCGTTCATTTATGGCGTGTTCATTTTACCTTTACCGTTTTTTCTTCAACAAAACAGATAACCCGAACATCACACCAATGCCAGACGGACACGCCGTCTCGCGCTCTTCAGATTTTATCGTCTATTCCGTCGAAGCGGAGTTCATTGATAAGGTCGTTAAGACCATGTACGTCTTTTCACTATCACTATCATCGGAACTTTGGATTCGAACATCAAAAACCAAAAAAAACGACAAAGGTGCACGCGATAGTGGCGGGCCAGACGTCGACATCTCGCCTGCTGAGCCAGTTGTTCCGCCAGAGGCTCGCACGAGACCAACTTTTCAAATCGTTGGCTTAAAGCGTCCCGCGGGGGGTACAGCAGGGAGGAAGGCAATAAGGGGGCGACGAGGGGGGAAATAAAGGGCGAGGGACGTTTCCCTAAGGTTTATAATGTTCATTTATGTGTTGGTATTCAAATACACTGTTGAATTGGGAAAGAATTTCGAACATAGAACGAAAAACAAGTGAAATATCCCTACTATACTAGCTACTGATGCCTAGGACTCTAACAGTCACTAAACTATTACGGACTCACCACGGACGCACCACGGACCCCAATGGACCTTGCACGGACCTTGCACAGCAGCATTGGCCACATACACGGACACTGAGAGGCGTCGCGCAGACGTTGAGGGGCTTCTACGGATGTGCCACGGACGCCACGGGCTTTTTCCTGTGCCCCCGAGAGAGGATGGGTGAACCGAACTTAAATTAACAGTGAATCGTGGAATTAATTGAATCGTGACCCAGGAGGCTGTTCTCGAGTATACCCCTCCTTGGGTTATGGCGGAGACTCGTAATTTTAGACACCATGAGGCAGGGAGCTAGGTAAAGCGTGTTCAACGTTCAAAGGCCATATAAAAACGGTTTTACGGAAGCTTTGACTAACTTTCCCCTCATTCAATCTTTCTGCCATCACCCATGCCTGGGACCCCTCTCTGTGCAGAGGGTGCTGTTCCAGGTGGGCGGAATAGTACCAGGGTGGACATATACGACTTGAGTCTTCAGCGAATGTCAACAAGCCAACGCTCTCACTCAGGAGTCTCTCCGTCACCTGCGTTACCCACCCTCCCCACCGTGATCACTACCCTAGCATTGTTCAACGACATTACCTCCCAGGCGAGCGCGATTCTATTGAGTACCCAGGTAAAGCTTGCTGTTGATTCTGACAATGAAACACAAACTTACCGTCTTATCATCACAATAGTCTACTCGGCAGCACCCCTTCGACGAGGCAGTGATTACCAGAATCCACATATTACAGGCGCATGTATGGGGTATCCTTCAAGGCCTCCCTGTTTTGACAATGACTACCGTGCTTGAGAGATCCCTCCCACATTTTCAAATGTTCGTCACTTACAGTTACACTGCCGTTTGCGATGACTGTAGCCATCATTGATCCTCTATTACTTTGCGTTTTTAGGATTGTCAACACCATCAAGGAGATTGATGCAGCCCATGATGTAGGATCGCGCCGTATAGACAGTGTCAATGACGATCTTAGTATGCACCTTGATCGAATCGAGGTAATGTCGATGACTTTTGGCAATGATTATGTTTTGATTCCTTAACTGCTTATCAGTCCATTCTCTCCTCTTCTACCAAGCTCGCTGGATCAGGATCCTCATCTGCACTGTTGCCACATCACCACGATTTTCGTAATACTAGTCGGTATCATGCCTACTCTCTGAGAAATGGAGGAAACTGACTATAATTTGCATCCCAGCCTTTTTTGAAGGTTCCAGTAATTTCACCATCACAGGAGGAAGCTTCGGTCATGATCCTGTGGTTCGAGAACAAAACGTGAGTTTTTTCTTCATAAAAAATTGAAAAAGAAATTCGGGAGTTGACCAGGACGTGATAACATCAAATAGCACAGGATCATCTGTACGCTTCTCGTTCAATGCGTTTTATTTGCGTGATTGGGTCACATAGAGCCCAATGACGGTGTTTTTGTAGACCCCCCTGGCTCTCCTAGAATTTTGGACGTATCTGATGATCGAGTCAACTTGTCAAAAAAAAAACACAAAAAAAACAAAACCCCAAAAAAAAACAAATAAAAAACAAATAAAAAAATAAAAAAATAAAAAAACAAAAAAATAAAAAAAAAACAAAAAAACAAAACAAAACAAAACAAAAAACAAAAAACAAAAAACAAACCCCAAAAAACAAACAAAACCCCAAAAAACAAACCAAAAACCCTCGCATCCCCACATAATCCACTGTTCTAACTTCTAGTTGACTCTACATATGATACGTCCAAGATTCTCCCAGGTTGTTCATGGTCTGACGATGCACCCCATTGGTTGGTGGTGTTAGTCGAGCATATGGATATTGAATACCGAAAACTATCGACTTCAACTCTCCACTCCACTGGGATCGGTTTATGTCTATTCGTCCTGGTTGATGGTTGTGCGATATTCTTTCGCCATATGGTTTGCCTTATCCCACCATCACCCGCGTTGCTGAATGCTCTTTTGAGTTGACAGTCTTGAAAGACCGGCCAGCACGTCGAGTGTGTGTTCCCAAGTAACTAAAAACGCCCTTCCGTATTTTTTTTTTTTCGCAGTTAGAGAGTCTCGATCTGGTATCATGGAACTCTTCAGTACGATGGACCCTCTTCTTCTAAATTTCTCTATCATTGCAGTACCAAGTATATCGAATGTTATTTTTTGTCCTATTAATGAATCGTCGTCTCCGTCATAGGGAAACCTCGACGCCTTCAACTTGTTTTTCTCACGGTTCAAATTCTCTTGTCCACTCCTCCCGTTTGACCTCCTACATCACTCATCCAACACCCCCATACCAACTGGAAAGGATGATGATGAAGACGCAGGCACCGTCCGCGTCAGCCTCTTTCTACATCCCCAACGACGTCAAGATCCCTCTCTTCCTTCTGGGTTGGAGAATGGCGCAGTCCAGCATAGATCACCTCCCACTTCCAATGTCCGATCCCAACGTAGGCTCTGACGAAAAAATTCGTCAGTTTCTGCCGGTTCATGACCTCCGTTTTCGCGTTCTGTTCGCTCTTGCGTTTTGCGTTGTGTTCGTGTTCGTGCTCCCTCTTGTGTTGTCTTCGTGCTCGTACGTTGATCATTAACATCAGGATCGCTCGATCCTCTCGATTCTGGACCTCCGCCAACCTCTTCCTCGTGTCTGAGTCCTTCTCAGATATCTTCCTCGTCCGTTCGCGTTCGCGTTTGCCGTTTGCCGTTTGGTCATCTCGATTCTCTCAGCCTCACCGGGGGCATCAGTTACAACTTACTTCCCAACCTCCCCTATCTATACCACCTCGATTTAACTCCCTCACTCCGGCTAGAAAAGGATGAACCGATGACAGATCCGTTCACCATCCGCATACGGATCCGAATCAACGTCGCACCTCACTTCACCAGTACATGGGCCTAATCGGCATGGGCGGCCGCGATGGGTCATGGGGAGGATGTACGCTCGTCGCTTGTGCGTGTCACATTGCAGGGCTGAAGCTGAAGCGCTGATGGATGATTGAGGTGAGTTTGTTTGGAGTTTGTGGTTTTCTGCCAGGCGGTTTGAGCTGATTGATGGCATGTGCTTTTTTTGTGGAATGTAGGGTGTAGGATCAACGTTATCAACGTCAACGTTCAACGTTCAATACGTGGAGCTTACTCGGAGAAGTATGAGGAGTTGAAGAGGGTGTATCGAGGTTTGTCTCTTTTTTTGTTAATGATGTCTCTGTTGATGTCGTTCCCATTCTCTCCTCATTCATGTCGCCATTATGACATACCACAGGACCTTTCCTTGGACGGATCTCACTCGACTAAACTCTCCACCCGCCAACTCCACGTCCTCGACTATTAACACACACACACAGACAACACAAACATGCGAGACGGCGTCCGTCTCGCTGTCTGGATGCTTTATCGATAACTGTGTATTTTGTCGACTTGGAAGCAGAGCTTATCGATAGGGTCGTCACGCGCCAAACTTCAGGCTTCAAGAGTTATGCATTATGAACCCACGTAAGTCACATCACGAATTGATTTTTTGAGGCTTTCTTTTGAACATGCAAACAGCAAGGAAAGCGGACGCGATCGTGGCTGGTGAGTCGTCGCGTGAAGGGGCCAGAGGCCGGATCCGCTCGGTCAGGGCGTTTGGTGCGTATCATTTTGTTATCCTCCCTCTCTTTACCCTCTCTGCGTCTCCCGGGACTTCACACTCACGACTCCTGCTCCTCTCTCCTAGGTTTCGCCGGATACTAACCCCTCCTGCACGCACCGCTCGTCGAAATCAACATCCGCCCACTCACTGAGTCACATCGCGATATGTGTGACGTCCACCTCTCGTACGGGCGAGCACGACACCATTACCTCCTCGCCGCGAGCGCTCCACACACACCGCTTTTCAGTTGGCTGTCGATAGGGCAGCGCGTGGACTCGGGAGCGTTGCGAGATGTTATCCCGCTGGTGAGGGGAAGGGGTCATATGTCGCGTGAGCGAGAAAGGGAGAAGAAAGAAAGGTTGATGGGTGTTCACTAGCACTATCCATGCCTCTCTAGATCACTCAATTGAGAATTTCAAATTTTTTTTTCAATGCCGGTTCTCCGATTCGTCTACGGGCTGACCTTACATCGTCACCCAACAAATGCTCAGCCAAGTTCCAACGAACAGTCAGCAGAAAGATCAGTGCGTGTCAGGAGTCCCAGTCAGCCACACATGATACACCATATTTAACATACGAGATTAGTCTCGAATTCTCAATATCTCCCAACTCTTCACTCGATACATCAACTTTTCGTACAGAAGCTCCTCCTTCCAGCCAATAGCTTGACGGATTTATGTTCCGGTGAGTCATCATTCGTTCTCGTTCATGCGCCTGCTCTCATCGACATTGGATCATAAAATAAAGGCGATTCGCGAAACGGGGATCTGCAGATCACAAAGCACTGCACACCACTTCACCACCACTTCAACGCATCCCCTACGGGGATTTCTGGTGACGCGTCGACCCAACGTTCCCCCTATTCGACTCTTTCGCCGTGGAACTTCACCGTTGAAGACAGGTCTGGTTTCCTGCGGGTTTTCCAGATTACTGAAAACGACGTCGCGAAGGCCCGGGCAAGGGGGATCTGGAACCGGCTACCAGAAGGTCCGCGAAATGTCGGCCAGTTTGTTCGGGAAGCGACCGAGGATAGCTGTTATCAATCATCACTTCCAGGCGGGCAATGTAACCCCCGCGTTGTTGAGGTCAATTACGCCGCTTTACTCAGCGAGTGCTGTACGCAAATGTATTGGAACAATCTGAAATAAACGCACAAGTATTGAAGGATGCGGGATGTGAACGATATCGACTCAAGTCCAATTAGACGTCGAGGGGAACCTTCAAATAGTACACATTACCACAATGATCGTGCTTCTGACGATCCTGTCTCCATCTATGAGGAAACTGGAGTACGAAATTCTCCACTGGCAGGTCCCCTTCATAGGGTCCGTGGAGACGTTTGAGACCCTCCTCTGTTAGCCTATAGCTGTCAGTGTATGCCATGAGACGTTTGGGTACGGCAAGGACGTAGCGCACTTCCACTTTGACGGAAGGGGTGCCACCAGTGGCATGGTCGGTATCATTGGGCGTCTTGAGTTTCTTCTGAGGAGATTCTCCGGCGCGGAGGTCGTCCTTCACAATCGCGATGATGTCGCGAACCTTCTTGTAGCCCATAAAAGAACCCACGTTCACCCGTGACGTGATGACTTGGAACACCCAAAGAACAGCGGAGCGGTGTTCACGGTCGAACTCTACGGTGAAGGCGTCAAAAAGAGGGAAGCTGGGATCCTTGGGAATGTAGTATGTCTTGTCTTTCAAACAGGATGCGAGGGTAGCGACTGATGAAAGATCGATGACCTCGCGTTCGATTTTGGCAAGGTTCACAGATCCTGAGGCAAGGGGAGGGGCCGGGAAATGGAAACGTGGTGCATCATCATCATCATTCTCACAGATCATCTGGATGAGCGGCCAGGACGAAGTGCGCGTCGTCGTCGCAGTGCCCGCGATACAACGATGGACGAGCGGCTCGAGGAAGCGTGCAGCTAATCGTTTCATGATGGGACGGCATTCCATTCCGTAAACATTTCGGACGATCTCATTTTTGTCTGTGACCCCCATATCCTGAATTGCCTTGCGAGCAATCCAGTCTGACGTAAAATCGATGTCCCAGTCAGTGTCAACCCAGGTGAAAGGCAATCCATGTGTTGGAGTCACTGGCGTCATCGCGAGGATGTCTTCACACTGAGGGTGTCTGACACCGACACCTTGATAACCAGCCAAGGAAAGTGCAGCAGCTTTGAGATCCGAGAACGAAAAGAGGAATGGGTGGTTGGTGTGCCGTGTTATCGTTTCGTGGCCAAGGACGCCATGAAACACCTCATGCGCGTTGTATCCGGTATACGCAATGGTTGTGTCCAGGATGTACTGCATGGCATCGTCGGGGGATGTTGGTTGAATGTTCTCTGGAATAATTTGATCCTCGAGACATCCACGGGCACCGTTGAATGACCACAGTATGTCTGACCACCGTTTGTCACCAGACGAGAGCCGATCGCAAGCCCGGTAAAGTAAAGACATCAGGGATTCATAGCCACATTGGTATTGTAATCTGGTAAAGTATCAGATATCTGAGAATAAGCGACTCAGAACTATGATACTTACGCTTGGGCGAGTTCTTCGTAAGTCCATACCGGTAGACCAGTCATCAAAGGGAAACACTCCTTTTTCCAAATCCGAAAATAACCAGAATCAGGAGGGGCAACCTGAACTGGAAAAGAGTCATAATTCGCGGTCATGAACGATGCAGGTTCCTCCCTGTGCCACATATGAAACAGCGACCAGATGAATACTCCTGAAGACGATTCAGGTTCGGGAAGGCCAGGGTCATAGCTCACGGTGCGTTCATAGACACCATCGTGATAGAAAAGGTGAAAATGTCCTCCTGTTGGCGAAAAGAGGACCACTTGTTTCATCTGCAAGAGGCGGACAAGAAGATAGGAACCGAGCGGGGTCATATCTTCGGACAAGGTAGCATCGTTACACCTTAGTGACGATCGTCGGCACAATCAAGTACTAGGTACGTACCGACTCCAGGATGATCAACTACAATGACCCCTTTTCCAATACGCTCCCTCAACATGGCGTTTAACCATATCGTATCGAACGCCGCCAAGTATGGTCGCCGGACAATGTTGGTTTCAGTTTTGGATTTGAGTGGGTCGAATGCGAGGAAGGTAGATTGGGGATCGAGGAGTGAGGTAGATTTATTCCCGAACCATTTATCACGGAAATCCTGCAGCTCTTCTCTAGCGGGTTTCCACATCGCTTTGTCCCGGTCCCTCCATATCCAATTAGTCGGATCTTTGGAGAAAACAGAAAGGCAGGTCAGGTCAGGACGAGCGACGACCACTTGACTCGGAGCACAGTCGTGAGCTCACCGGCTATTTTGTTGGAGAGACTGAGGTTTTTGAGATATTGCTGAGGAGTTTCCATGGTCTCGGTTGTAGGTAAATCGTACGGGCAATCGGATCTCTCTCTCGTTCTTTAGTTTGCACTTGTTGGCCCATGTCCTTTTAGACTGCGACGACGACGACCTCGAACCTACCCATGGCGCGGATGTTTCGGGTTAGACTTGGACGGGAATCATGATCGAATGACGCGTGTATACTGTCTTACAGGCAGAGAGCCAAAGTACAGACCATGAAAGAAGCGTGGTCGACTGTTTTCCTAATGGTCTGAGGCCGAATCAATGAGTAGAATGGCAGAACCTGGATGAAGCTGATGACCGATAAATTTTGACGTTGCGTTGAGGTTACTCTTGACGGAAGAACCTGGAAAAGGTGGACAACGTTAACGGAGAGGAGGTCGATCGTGGGAAATATCAAATTATAAACACATTCGGACTTTGTCGGAGGCGGCATTGAATCCGGGAAGAAAGTTGGAAGAAAGACCTTTGCCTGCTCGTCTCAGTCTGAACCGCTCAACGTTAGGGTATTCCCAGTATTCCAATAGTCTATCTATGCTTAGACTCTAGTTGGTTAGGGATCAAACACACAAATGTTACATTCGAATGGTTTAATCAACCGAAAAACCCGAATGAACTTGAAGTACCACAACAATCGGAAAAACAAAATATTTGACGGAAGAGGGAGCTCTTATCGGTGTGGGTTCAAGCCCAATTAAACGTCGAGTGGAACCTCCATATAGTACACCTTGCCCCAATGATCATGCCTCTGTCGATCCAAGGGCCATCTATTGGGAAATCGGCGTACAAAACTCTCAAGGTCTCCAACATATGATTTCTGGGGACGTTCGGGTGCGACGAGAACGTAGCGCACTTCGACGGAAGGGATGCCATCGTCGATATCATGGTCGGACATCTTGAGTTTCTTATGAGGGGGTTGTCCTGAGCGGAGGTCGTCCTTCAGGATGGCGACGATATCGCGGACCTTCTTGTAGCCCATGAACGAACCCCCGTTCATTCGTGACGTGATGATTTGGAACACCCAAAGAACCGCAGAGCAACGCTCACGGTCGATCTCAGTTGTAAAGGCGTCGAACAGAGGAAAGCTGGGGGCCTCGGGGATGTAGTATGTCTTGTCTTTTAAACAGGATGCGAGGGTGGCGATTGATGAGAGGTTGACGACCTCGCGTTCGATTTTGGCAAGGCTCACAGCTCCGGATGTAGGCGCATCGCTGGGGAAACGGAAACGCGGGGCATCGTCATCATCGTTCTCGGAGATCATCTGAACAAGCGGCCAGGAGGCAGAGCCCGTCGTCGTCACAGTGCTCGCGATGCAACGATGGACGAACGGCTCGAGAAAACGTGCAGCTAATCGTTGTGTTTCCGGACACCGATCGATTCGCGCGATATTGTGGAGGATATTATTTTCGTTTCTGACTGCTGGGTCACATAGGGGCATATCTTGAATCACCTTTCGAGCGATCCAGTCTGACGCAAAATCGACGTTCCAGTCAGCGTCAACCCATGTAAGAGATCCTTGTGTTGGTATAAATGGAGTAATAGCAAGGATGCCTTTACACCAGTTTTCGTGACTGATAGATCGAAAATCGGCCAAGGAAAGTGCATCGTTCTCGAGAATCGAGAATCGAATGACGAGCGGCCTATTGTTTATCGCTTCCATCCCAAGCACGCCACGAAACACCTCATACGCGTTGTATCCGGCATAGGCGATGGATGTGTCCAGAATGTACTGCATGGCATCATCGGGAGACGTTGGCTGAATGTCCTCTGGAAGAATTTGATTCTCGAGACGTTCACGGGCTCCAGCAAATGACTGAAGGAGATGGCGTCATTTACCACCAGACGAGATCTGATGGCAGACCTGGTCGAGCAAAGGCATCAGGCGTTTATACTCGCACTGATGTTGTAATCTGCGTAGATGTCAGAGACATAAAGAGAAGGAACTCAGATGTATGATACGTACCCTTGCGCGAGTTCTTCGTATGTCCATTCAGGTAGGCTGGTCATCAGAGGGAAACGTGCCTTTTTCCAGGTACGGAAAAGAACGCAATCCGGAGGGGCTACCTGCACCGGAAAACAGGGATAATTCACCAAGGATGGCATAGGTCCATGATCTCCCCAGATATGAAACAATGACCAAATAAATACTCCTGAAGACGATGGCGTTGCTTCGGGGAGTCCAGGTGAGTAGCTCGCGCCGTGTTGGTAGACGCCATCGTGATAGAAAAGGAGCATGGTGTTTCCTGTTGGCGCACAGAGGACCACTTGTTTCATCTGCAACAGGCGGAGAAAGAGATAGCAACTGAAGGCATTCATCGCTTTTAATAGGGCAACTCTTGAACGTCAACAATCGTCAGCACAGATAACAAGAATGTAGGTACACACCGACTCCAGGCTGATCAATTAGTATGACCCCGTTCCTACCCCCCTTCACCATGGCCTGTAACCATATCGTGTCGAACGCCGCCAAGTAAGATCGCCGGACAATATTCGCGCCAGTATTGAATTTGAAGTGCTCGACCGAGGGGAAGGTCGATTTCGTCGGATCGAGGAGTGAGGTTGAGTTATTCCCGTACCATTCGTCACGAAGATTCTGCCACTGTTTGTTAGCGAGTGTCCAAGATGCTTTGTCTTCATCTTTCCATTTCCAATTACTCGGATCTTTGCAGAAAACAAGGCGAGTCAGGACGGGAAAACGACCACTTGAGCACACCGTGACCTCACCAGCTATTTTGTTGGAGAGAGTGGTATTCTTGAGATACTGCTGAGGAGTTTCCATGGTCTCGGTTATAGGTACATCGTCGCGGCAATCGGGTTTCTCTCTCTTTCTTTAATTTGCACTTGTTGGCCGATTTCCTGCGACAACGATGATCTCTAACCTACTGCCGACGCGGATGTTTCAGGTAATATGACTACGTGAGAACAAAATGAAGGTAAAGAAAATAGCGCACAGAAACCGTTTTCGAGGCGAAGGAAGGGACATTTAGACGGAAACCATGTTCGAATGACGTGTACTGCGTCTGGAGGGTCGTATAGAAAGTAAGCTAAAATAGAGACCGTCAAGGAAGCGTGGTCTACCGTTTTCCGAATTGTCTGATGGCGAGTCAATCGATGTAATGGAACCTGGATCAGGATGAAGCGCTAAGACCGAGGAAATGTTGACGTTGTGTTGAGGTTCCACCTGATGGAGACGGACTTAGGAAGAGGAGGTCAACCGTGGGGAATTAAAATCACGAACTGTGTTCCGACACGGCATTCAGCGGAAATTCAATTGATCAGTGCCGACAGCCTGCCGATGGGCTTTGCCCTGCCAATTCTCAGTCCAACCAGTCAACTCAACGTTAGGGCATTCCATTCAAACGGGAGGAAACAAAAGCTTAAGCGTATATAGGCAGTAGTATGAACGATAAATATTTAAATATTTAAAAGCTCCCAAACAACTCAAGATATTGTATGATCAATCGATTATCGGAAATCACGCGATTGCTTGACGGGATGGATAAGATAAAGTAGGAAAATTCTCAGGTCACCAGGACAAGTCCGCCGCTCATCTCTATCCCCTCCCACATCCAACCAACTGAACTACATTCACTACCGTAAGGCTCGTGCTCATTCTCATCCCCACCACTGTCCCAATGCTCCTCTCTCAAGGCACAAGATCCGACCTGTAACCCCGGCTGACGGGTATCACCTTTCCCTCACGATTCGTATACCATCGTGTCTTCTCACTGGCAGTCTGTCGATGGGTTGGCGAGGTATAAGCCCAGAGCCGCAGGAAATTGTTTAAATGTAAAGGCACGTACATTTTTCGTTTTCTGTTTCCTGATTCCCGCCGGATGTGGGTTTCTTCTAGGTAGACTCGACGATGACGCCTTTCGAACAGCCGAAGTACCTGGGGTGCTCATCCCTACTCCTCCCTCTGACACAGTTGTTGGGAACGTAAATTCATTCTCTCTCGGCGTCTCGCTTGATCAAGATATCAGTCCTGGACTCCTGTGCATGTGTGATCGACCAAAAGGCACCATTGCGGCCTGGCTTACCTTCGACCAACTTCAGGCGACCGTTCAAAATCGGAGTATTGCTCCTGATTTACGGTCCAAGGGTCACTGCCTGAGATGCTTTGTGCATCGAGGCGGTCGTACCGTTGGTTGGATATACGGGTTTGCGCATTGGTCGCCTTTTCTACGACACAAATCGCTGGGACAGACGGCCATCTGGTTGAGTACCATGAGTGCCAAATGATGTAAAAATCCTGCTTACGATCCGTGGTGTCGTGCGACCGCACTTCTGAATGGTTGGTGGGGATGTTGCGTATGCGATGATCGTCTATCATAGATGCCTGCTGTTGGACTGACGAGGCGGAGGCTATGTCGACGGCGTCAATATCCATGTCGTGACTGGAAAGAAGTCTACCCACCGTTGATTCTTGTAGTAGACTGGCTATTGGAATCATGTTGCCAATCAGCATATAGCTCGTTCTTCAACGGAAATTAGTATGGATCTGAAACGGTTGGGAGGGCGCAGACGTACTGTCAGTGTAGGATAGTATCGTTGGGCCGTATTCTGCATTAACCAGCTTTGTTGGGCGTTGTCGCCACCAGTTTCTGTGCCGGAAAAGTGAATATTGTCGGGGACGGTAACATCGCATTGTGGTAAGAAGGTCGTCGGTAGGGTACACTCACCAAAGTTGTCGTGGTCGGTCATTACCGTCATAGGGGTGTGAGGTTCCGAAGCATAATCTTCACAATGAATCTGATAACCTTCGCCTCCATGAAAAGAATCCTTTCATCAGTTTGGGTTTTACGAAACAGACAAAAAGCTATTCACCGTCGACGCTGTCCATTGGTCCCGAGTCCGACCATTGGCCAACAAAATGGTTGTTCTGCCAGTCCTAAAACGTGAGGTAAGTGGGTCTAGGATCATGAGGCGATGGGGTACTTGTGCGTACAAATACTTGATAATTGATCTGGCTCTGAAAACCAGTTGAGGAAATGTCGTTCAAGTTGGAACTTGAAAGAAGGTCATCCGTCCATGATGAATGATGCGCGGTTTCGCCTTCACGATAGTGTTCGAGATTGTGACCGAACGTACGGTCAGCAGAAGATTCGACGTTCGGCGCGAGGCCAGCCTGCGGCACCATTATGGGAACCTGAGAGGGCACGGACTTTCAACAGAATGAGTAAGATTACTTGGAGGACCATTGCCAATCAATAAACGTACCCCTTCCCAGGCCGTAGCATCTTCGTGAGTGAAAATCGACATAGGATTATCGAAGGGACGCGGATTTGGGGTAGTAGTACTAGTAGAATTGGAGTTCATAGCAGTGGCGTATGTTGGTTCGTCTAGACGTGGTTGGGAGTATCTAAGTTCTACTTGGTATCATCATACCTTTATATACCGACTCACAGGCGCCGACCTCGTCTTCTCGTTTTAATTTTCAGTCCAAGTTGATATGGGCCTGGATACGCGTTGTTTCAACATTTCCTCGTTGTGCACTGGCCGATCAGTCTTGCGCTGCGCAAGTGCGTTGAATTCAAAGCCAGCGACGGCAGGCGACGGCCGTCGGCCAGATATTGCACACGGCACCGCATCAACACCTATCTCCTGGAAGTACTCATACGCCTCCTGTATACCAAGCTGTGCATCGCAGAACGAGGCTACCACACACCCAAACCTCGCGGAAATCTTCATGTCAAATTCGCGCATTACTCAGTGCTCCATATATATATATGACCATTTCGGACTCAACTTGCGTTACAAAATATTCGACCTCAGGCCAGCATCGTGGCCACAGAGCCATTAAGGCATGAAGTTGCTTGAAAAATGAGGCGCATCGCCTTGAATAAGTTGTCTTTGTCAGCCTCCTCGATATTTTACAAAGTACCGCCGGCCGGAGTTTGAACTTCGTGTACATTGACCTCTCAAGACCTCAAGGCGGATACGTAGGGCGTGAGTCTGGTTGGTAGATGGGGGAGTGGAAGTGAAGGAAACGGGTGGATGAGGAGGAGGACGAGGAGGAGGAAGGGAAGGGACGGAGGGACGGAGGGACGTAGGCAGAGGGACGCAAAGGGGCGCAAAGGAGGAGAGGAAGAAGGGAATAGAACGCACATAGGCAGAAAGAAAAAGAAAGAGACACACGCAAATCATGTACCATGTATCAGCCTAGCTGCACAATACATCCCCACGCACCAATTCACAAACTCGTTCAGCGGGGGTCCCGGTCCATCATCGTTTCATCCCGCGTCGCGTCCGTCTTCTTTGTCTTCTTCTCCTTCGTCCGTCGTATTTTTCCGACCCTCACCGTCTCCCTCCCCAAACCAGACACGCATCCACTCACACCACACCCTCCATCGATCAAACAAATGCCATTTATCCTCCTCTTCCCTCATCACCTCATTCTCCATGCCAGACAGCCTTGAACATCTCATTTGTCGACGCTCTGTGCGAATCGGAACCTGCCCTCGGGCTCGAATCATTGGCACCCATGTATCCTTTCGAAGCGGGGATTTATACGTAGATCTGGGTTAATGGACGGCGTCAGTTGGCTTAGTTGAGGGGAGGGAAGGAGGAGGGTGGGGGGAGGGTGGGAGGGAAGGAGGGAGGAAGGGAGGAAGGAAGTAAGGGAACGAGGGAATTGACACCGAGGGAGGGAAGGAGGGAACGGATAACGAGGGAGGAAGGGAGCGAGAGAGGAAGGGGGAAACGGAGGGAAGGAGGGAAGGAAACGGAGGAAAAGGAGGGAGGGAAGGGAGGAAAAGGAGGGAAAGGGTGGGGGAGGTATGGAGAGCGATGGACAGGGGAAGCATATAGATAGACAGAAATTAAAGGAGGATGAAAGAAACACGTACTGTCGCTTCGTTGTGCGCACACAAGAAGTCGAAGAACTTCCTCATACATATGCGAACCTCCCTTGGCGTTCGAGCCAAACCATGTGTCTCTTCGAAGCGGCGTTTGGACAGTATGCCTTGGGTGATGTCGATGCAGCCTTAAGGCGTCAGTCGGGTTGGTAGACAGGAGGGAGGTGTTGATAGTGGTGGTGGAAAGAGTGGGAAGGTTGGGCGAGTGAAGTCAGGACGCGGGGTCCCCGTCGTCATTGTCGTCGCGTCTGTCGTCTCCGTCTTCGAGTTCTTCTTCGCCTCTTCGCCGCCTTCACCTTCATCGACCCCCACAGCCTCGGACGCGTCAGTACGAGTGATGGAGGGAGGAGCGGGAGTTGGAGAGGGTCAGAAGCTGGTGGCGGGCGTAGATTTAAGAGTGGGGTATGGATAGGAGAGGTGCACGAGCCTGGTTGACGTTGAACTTGAAGTGATAGGAGAAGTCTGGATAGGTATAGGGGTTGTCGTCATCATCCTTCCGAGGAGCATTGGGAGAGTAGAAGCAGATGATGGCGGGATAGGAGACGTCGAACGAGAACAGGAGGTGACGGTGACGGTGACGGTCCAGGGAAACGGGTACCAACGTCCGGCGAGCGGTGCTACCTCTAGCCAGCTCTCTAGCCTGAGAGATCTGGCGCCTTCACTTCACACGAGTCCGACGCGTCTGTCCCACCACATTCGCGTTCTCATCATCAATTTCTACTCCCATCCCCGTCCCCCCATCCCAATTACACCTATTTTATTCTCCGTTGTCTCGTGGCCGGAGCTGGGGCGAATGAGGAGCGACGTGTCATGATCATAGTTGATCTATTGTAGCTGAAGAACGGGGAAAAAAATGAAATGAAACGAACGGGAGAAAAGAACGAACGAAAGAACCGCGACTCCGTGAGAAAGAAATTAAATGTCCGATTCTTGCAGTCATACAAAGACTCCAACTCGAGAAAATAATGACACGGGACAGAGCAGGCCGCACACGCGTAGACATGGTTTATTCTGCTGCAGATAGTGCGGGACAGAGGACGCGTTCATATAAGTATATATGTTATCCTCAAGTACATCTACTATGATATAGAATACAGGTCTCGCTCGACTTTGGATGTGGGTGGAGTCCCTCGAGGGGAGAGACTTCTGCGGGGGGTGGAGTCTGGACTCGTCACTCACAATGATGGCAGCGTCGGTGCTAGTGCCATTGGTGATTTGGCTGGAACGTCCAGTTGAACTAACACGAGAAGGATGTATTGCCTCGAGGGTTTTGTTGCGTCGGTGTTCTACGCCAGCGCCGGCGGTAAGCACCCACCCACACCGAGGTCTCTTTCGACGATACTGACAAGGCGTTTTCGCAGCGCTTGTGTTGAGTTCGCCAGCGAGGTTCTTGGCCTGAAGAAACGGTAAACCATGCTTGTCATCATCACCATGCCATCGAGCTCACTCACCCAGGTATTTCTGCAGTCCGTCTCAATAGTCGAGTATCTGCGCCACGGTAAGCAGGGATTCACGCTGACGAAACCGTTGAGAACTGACACAACCTTTCTTTTCCGGGTCGTAGAGCATGACCTTCGTCTCCCAAATGCGACTAGGAAGCACATCAATGCAGGAAAACGGTAAGCCCAGAGATTTTATTACCATCCCCGGAGAAAGCTGATTGCTGATCGCGAACGACGCGAGTAAACATGGAAATGGTAAGCCCTGACATGTGCTCACCATTCTTCGAGAAGACTGACCTATCTTCCCATGCTGTCTCTTTTGCAGGCCACGTTGTCCGCTCAGCGCGGTAGAGCCTGGTGGCGGGTCTTAAAGCACACCGCCTTCTTGAGGCTCTGATCAGCAACACGTCGGCCTTTCCTTCACCTCGAAGATTCAATCTGAACTTTCGTGTCGAAAACTTGAGGGAGATCCAACCTGGCTCAGATAATGACGAAGTCGTCGGCTTAAGCAATCTTGTGGCCAGTAACGCTTTTCCTTCGACCAGGGCAAGGTGTCATCAATCCTTTTTATCAGTTTGACCATTTTCTTGATATGAAAGACCCAAATAGTCGATCCTCTAAGTCCTTCGATTTCATAACCTAGCTGAGCATAATTATCATGAACAACTTGTTCTACTCGTATACAAATGTATGATCATTTAAAGCTGTTGAAGTTAGCAGACTAGTAGCTCGATTACTCTAACTTCCAGTCTGACCACTGAATCCACAAGCGTTGTACATGCCGTCGGAGAGTTGTTGGGTGTAGAAATCGACTTGGCCAACACAGTCACCATACTCAAATGCTGTGCTTTGCGTGCCAACAGAACCTGGACGCGTCGTTCTCGGTGTCCCGAACTCGGTCTGCTGGAGCGGAAGTCGAGCACAGTGATTCGGGGGTTCATAGCTATTCCATGGGAACCATTCCACGAACCCGACCTGGGCGTTCTGAATGCCTTCAGTGCCTGCGGGGAGGGTCCAGCTTCCAATGTGGATGCGCTCTTGCGTGACGCCGTCGATCACGGTACCGACCCACTGGCGGTTGCCGACGGACCTCACTTCGAAGTCGTATCCGTGATCGAACGGGCCGTTCCATTCCACGCTACAAGACACCCCAGGGCCACCGTCAGCTCCGTCATAGCAGTTGGGGTCGGTGGTGGTGGTGCCCGCGATGAAACTGGAGAAGGCGGCGTGGAGGACGGGTCGTCCGCTGCTGTCGTTGGGCCTGGGTTGAAGGCCGGTGTATCCGACGTCGTTGGTACCGACGAAGTTGAATTGCTGGGCGAAGTAATAACCAGTGATAGGGTCGGCGTGGTGGATTTTGATGGGGAATGTGATGTCTGTGAGGCCGGAGGAGGGGACGTTGGTCATGGACCAATAGGCACCGACCAGTGCGTGCGCAGAGGTGAAGAAAGATGAGACGAGAGCGAGATAGCTGGTGAGCTTCATATCTGGAGACTTGGAGTTATTGCCTGAAGCGTCACTCTTTTTTCCCCTCGTATTTATAGAAAATCGACGCAAGCAATGAGATTGCAATGAGAGAAGAATTTTTTTTTTCGTTGCATTGTTCTCGGCGGCCTCTCGTTCTTCTAGGAATTTTTGAAAACATCTGGATTGTTTTTCTGACCTATCCGTGTCGAAGAAGTTCGATGGTTCTGTCTTCCAATCAGCCTTCAGGGATATTTATGGCTGGCATTCTGTGGGATAATTCTCAAAACAAACATTGTTGTTACTTATAGTTCACTTACATATATTTGCCGTTCGGACGACTGAATAGTCTCTCGCAATGCCGGTGGGCCGTGGTTCAGTACTTCAGTAGTTGATCTACTTATTCAAGTTCCGCCTAGGGAATGGACTCTTGGGCTCTCCTGGCTTCGTTCTTTTTCGCCTATTTCGAGCGCTTAAGGGCCTTCAAAGCACGGAGTCTGTTTTCTGGCGTCTATTCTAAGTGTCTCCAATGAGAGAGCCACAGAGAGCATTTGAAATGACCTCAAACGACGGAGGCCGCACGGTCCCTTGGATCAGAATATCAATATTACGTTTTTGGATAACTCAAGCTACACAAAAGTTTATTTCCGACATTATTCCACAGAATGCCAGCCATACTAGTTGTTGTTCGCGTCCGAAAAGGAAGTTTTTTTTTTGCAAAACATTATGCAAGTCACTATAAAGCTCACAGCTAGACTTCGGCGGAAAATTCACCCTAGCAAACAAGTATCATGTGTTGTTCTAAACTGATCCTAATTTTTTTTGTTTTACAACTTGCAAGAGCTACTCCGGCGTCGTCTGACCTACTCACTCTGTTTTTCGGGTGGGCTTCGAGCTACTGAGAGTCATATGCCTCAGTTGAGTCTCAACCCCCGCGTCCCGATGGCATTTAATGGCAGAGAAATATGGCTATCCGAGCTAGAACACGGAAAAAATGTACAGAGTGGGAGAATACTTGTACAGCAATAGCCTATTAAGTGCATCGCCTAAGAAGCGTTCCCAAGTTGGTGAATGTTAGTTGACCTTAGTTCATTGGGTTGATGTTCAAGTCGAAGGAGGCAATTATTGACCCAACATCCGAACGACATACCTCGTCGTTTAATGATGGAGAGTGAATGATACACCAGCATGTATTTCGTATCAATTTGGCAAGCACGGACCAGTGAATTGAGAACTAAGAACTGACATTACTACTGACCGTTGACCGTTCGAACACTGCTCAAACGGAATTAGTTCTACCCGTCATGCATCAACGCATCATGGATCGCAAGTGAAAGGAATTTGCGCCTGGCAGCATCCCCATGCAAGCCAATTTACCAACTCAAGACCGTCGCTCAGCGGGGTAATAATCGATCCATCACCTTCCCATCGTCCGTTCGTGTTATCCTCCGCCAAACCCGAACTCGAACCAGGGCTTCGCAGGGGTTTTGATACCGAGGTGTGCCCAGCATTCGAGTCGGCGAGTGTAATATTACCGTCGCCCTGCTCGTTGCTCTCGTTGCCGACTATCTGGAGCTTCGCTGTCTCCGAACCTGCCATCGGGCACGAATCACTGGCCAGCCACGCGTCTCTTCAAAGCGGCATTTATAGACCTGGGTTAAGGGAGGGAGGCAGTTGCGTTGGTTGAAGGGAGGGAGGGAAGAGCATGGGGGGAGGCAGGGACGGAGGCAGGGAGCAAGGGAACGAGAGAGCGAGAGAGGAATGGGGTAGAGGGAGGGAAGGGGAAGGAGGGGAAGGAGGGGGAAAGGGAGGGGGAGGGGGAGGCACGGAGAGGAATGAAGGAGGGGAAAGCGAACACATACTATAGGCAGGAACACAGGACGAAATACATCCACATCGAAATGGATAGCCTGACTCCAACCCCAGTGACAGCGACGACGGCCTTGATCATCTCATTCATTCCCCACTCGCTGGAAATTCGTCATATGCGAACATCCCCTGGAACCGTGTGGCTCTTCGAAGCGGGGTTTGTAGACCTACTGTAGGGTGATGGCGTCAGTTGGGTTGGTAGACGGGAGGGAAGGAGGAAGGCAACAGGAAGAGGAGGAAACGTGAGGAAGGGAACGAGAGAGATGAAGAGGGGCAGAAAGTGACAAGAGAGGATGACGGAGCAAGGCAAAAAGAAACGCATATATGTAGACAAAAAGCACAAAAACAAAAAGAAGAAAGAAACACGCACTTGAAGCTCCCAAAATTAAGTAACAACCTGACTCGATCCCGTCGCTCCGATGCCAGGTGTCGTACAATGCGAAAGTCCTCTTCATCGACGGGCGAGAGGCCCTCCACAGCGCTTATACCATCCTCCATCCTCATCAACAACCCTCCCGCGCACCCACTCGACCCCTTGTTCCCCTACTCTCCGATCCCTCTCTTCGCGCTCTGGGTGACCTGTCCAATATAGACGGTGCCATGAATTCGAGGATATGCGTAATGTCGAGAGTTGACCTAGAGAAAGAAAAAATGAATACATCAGATTTCTTCTCCCTCCTGCTATTTTAGTTAGAAAACACACCTTCACAGCGCTGCAGAGTCCACACGCTCCCTTATCGACAGCCTACAGGAAACTGGCGTGTGGGGACCGCTTGCGTCGAGGCGGGTGATGTGTTTGTGACTGTGTTCAACGTAAGAGAGGGGGGACGTCGTGAGAGGGGGGACGCCATACCTGCTGCGATGTGAGAGGATGGAGGATGGTTTTGATGAGGGTGAGTGAGAATCGAGGACGTAGATTTAAGAGTGGAGCATGGATAGGTGAGAGAGCGAGAGGGTGCAATGTGACGCCGTTGAGGAGCTGGGTGAGCTGGGTGAGCTTGACGTTCGTGTTGAGGTGAGAGGGAAATTCGAGATAGGTATAAGTATAGGGATCGTCATCATCGGCCTCTCGGGTGGGGTTGGGAGAGTAAAAGAGAAAAGAAGGTGACCGATGACGGGGAGGCGGTGTCGGTGTCGGTGTCGGTCGAGGGAAACGGTGACCAACGGGCTGGACGGCGACACAGACACGAGAGCACAGTACGTGCTACCTCTAGCCTGAGATCTGGCGCCTTCACTTCACGCGACGCGTCTGTCCCACCACATTCGCGTCCTCATGATCAACTTCTCCTCCCATCGACGCGCATCCTTCGTCCCGATTAGACCTATTCTATTCTCCGCTGTCTCGTGGCTGGGGCCGGGGCAAATGAGGTGCAACGTGTCATAGTGGATCTTCTGTGCTTAAGAGCGAACAAATGAACGGGGTGAAAAGAACGAACGAACGAACCGTGAGAAGGGAAATTCAATGTCCGGTTCAGGGGTCTGTAACAGTACCTTCGAGCTTGCAGTCATGGGACAGCGCAGGCCGCACACGCGTAGACGGGGCTTATTCTGCTGCAGATAGTGCGGGACGGAAACGCGTTCATACAAGTATACATATTATTCTCAAGTACATCTACTATGATATAGGACAAATATAGGATACGGCCTCGCTCGACTCGGATGTGGGTACCTCGATGGGAGAGACTTCTGCGGGGGGTGGAGTCTGGACTCGTCACTCAAGATGATGGCAGTGTCGGTACTAGTGCCATTGGAGGTTTGGCTGGAACGTTCAGTTGAACTAACACGAGAAGGATGTATTGCCTCGAGGCTCTAACGAGCCACACATCCCTTTACTTAACTACTAAATCCTAACCATGTCTTCGACACGAAACTCCCATGCCACAACCGCTGCCGTCGCTCGCGACGAGAAGATCACCCACCCAAAAGCGCACCCGAATTGAAACAGAACGTGGAGCAAGTAGATATATGCAACTTTTGCCAGTCTGCTAAGGGTAACCGCTCCTATAAATGCTGATGACACTGACACCGGAACTGGCAGATGCTCACATTCGACATTCCATTCCTCAAACTTTCTATGTGGAATATCCAAACCTTCGTCCTTGATGGTGCCGGTTTGACTGGCGCTAAAGTAAGCCAGTTGCATCTGAATGGCGTTCACTGGCAGAAGGGAATATACGTACCTTCAGGCTTGACCATGTCAGTACATGTATGCGTCGGCTCCTGGGGCCATAGTACCTCGAGCTTCCTCAGGATGGTTGACCGGGGTGGAGTCATATATTGGTTTTGCTCTGGAGAGCTCGAGGCGTGGTAACACGGGAGAGTTGGTCGAAGTTGGATGATGATGGCGAGAGTGGATAAAGTTGCAAGGGCCTGGTGACATGCCACTCCTGTTGCGCTTCAAGTTGTTACAGTTATCACTGACTCGGATGAAGAGGATATGGCAGTGAGAGGAAGATGAGTTTAGGGTGTTGAAATTTGAGATGCGACGATATTCTCATATTTATATGTGTGGTCTTCCCCCTAATGAACAAAGCTTAGAATACCGAATACCTTAGATACAGGTGAATGACATTCAACTTTCATTGCTCACAAACACTGCCAGGAGGTCGTGGCAAAGGTTCAATGAACAAAGGTTGGACAAAGGAGGACTCGAGGACATTTTCATTTGGTGACATCAATTAGGATTCGATGACAAACTTGATAAAGAGAAAATTAAGTGTCGATCTTCACAAAGCTCATTATCAGACTTTGGACGTTTCCAAACGTCGGACTGAATCGGGTGTTTGTCTTTCATCAAGTTCGTTTTGTTCTAACTTGATAATAATAAGATCGAGCGAGCAAATGGTCTTTTAGATCCTGTTCTGAAGTACGTACATCCATTGTTACCGCATTGTTAATGAACCATTGCAATGATAATAATCATCAGAATAAAGGCTGAAGCGCTGAAGTCCAAATTTAAGCGCCGGCACGACTCCGAGTCGTCGGAGCCACTGGTCACAAACAAACAAAAAAAACAAATGAAAATTCAAAAGTATAATAAATCATGCACACGAACAAAGAGCTCGTAATTCAGAAGAGTTACAAAGCGATTCAATGTCCTCTTTATCTTATTTCACATCACTCCTTCGAGTCCGAGCGGCTCGAGGTCCCTAGAATCAGGCTCTTCCTTTGTCCTGCCAGGGGAGGATTGTGAGTTCGAGTTCATTCACCCTCATATTCCCGTTATAGTTCAGGGAAAAACCACATCCACAGTAAGTATATATACGAGAAGGCGTCTCTCAACATTCCAGCATAAACTCACCCTTTCAATCATTCGAAAACACACACCAGCCACTCTGAGCGCATGAAAATTCTTCTCCCACTGGTACTGGAAGCTATCAGTTCTACGGTCACAACTGAACGCCTCTACACTTTTTCACAACTATCCAACACCGTGACTCCAACCTATGGTACCTACGTATCTATCCGCCATCCATGGCCTGTACGATGAGGGTAGGTGCTTAGCGCTTAGTATTCGCTTTGCGAACGCGTCAGCGTCGGCGTCGACTGACATTCACTTGAAGATACAGCTCACCGATCTGCCCCCGCCTACGCCGCCGGCTCTCGCAATCTCATTGAATCGCAGGGGCCCGGGCGCTGTTATATCCTCATGCCCACCGCATCACCGCGAAACTGGATCGACTCACGATGACGCTCGAGGATCTGGGAGAGGGTATCAACAGTGACGCTACGTTCAACATTGCCAATATAAACTCGCGTATCCCGTCCAATGTCGCTGGCTGTCGGGTCATATTTTCGGTATAGTCATTATCCAATCATCACCGGCGCCACCCCCGCTTTAATTCGAAGAACACTTGGGCGTTCATGGACCATGGATTATGCATCTTACACCTTGGCAGGCCTTAGGCATCAGGGGAGCGTGTCCGTACTACTTACTTACATACGTAGCCAAGCTCAAGTCCGTCCTATAGCGAAAGCTGTTATAATCAGGCATACTCCATAGGACTTACTCGGTAATGATATGTAAGGACTTAGGAGACGTATATACCACTATCAGTATGTTTTGAAGAAGTTTCGACGAGTGAAAAAACCAAGAAAAAACCTTGATTTAATATTTGCGCTGTCGAGCGGGTGAGGTTCCTCGATGCCATCGCCTCGAGACGAGGACGAGGCGGTGACACGCTTTTTGGCTCGACCGTTCACGCGCACGGGGTGACGACGAAGATCCAGGGTGACCCGTCAATAAGAGAACCAGAATAGATTACCTAGGTAAATTTGAGAGTGGCAAGCAGATTGCTCGACGTCGCGAGATCCAATTGCAACGCGATAGATGCGAGTGACAGTGACTGGATGCGATGGACCTTGCAGTAGAGCGTGGATTGGCTCGGTTTGACACTACACGAACATGAGATAAAAATCCAAATCGTTCGCATTCGCGCTGTGGAAAAGAGAGACTCTGAGAGAGAGCCGACAGTTATTACTTACAATACACGCCACACACCACCGTGTACATCCTGACACTAAGCAAATAGGGCTGCGGGCAGTCAACATGAACCTCCAACTTGGCTCTAGCTTACATCCCCTTTACCAACTTCGACGTTCATTCTCCCCTTTACTTACTCCGAACTCGTATCTAACCCCCACACCCGACGAGTCACTCTCCATGATAGCCTTGATCATTTCTTCGCATGCAGTCCCCACCCTGTGGACCTTCACCATCTGCGAAATCGTCGCGAACCCTCCTCTCTCGTTCACATCCCAGCTACCAGCCTAGCTCTTCGAAGCGGGGTTTGTAGACAGTCCACCTAAGGGGTGATGGGGTGAGTTGGGTTAGTAGACGGGAGGGAAGGAAGAATAGGGAGACGGAGATGAGGAGCGAGGGAGGGAACAAAGAAGGAAGGGAACGAGAGGGCTAGAGAGGGAACGGGAAAAAGGAAGGGAAGGGAGGAGAGAAGGAGGGAAGGGCAGGGAAAGAGCGGGGGCGGCACGGAGAGGGATGGAGAGGGGCAGGGAAGTGACGAGGGGGGATGTCGGAAGAAGGGGAGTAGACAAAAATATAAAAAAGCACGGAAGATACATACCTCGAAAACTTCCAAAGGTTGACATGGACACATTGACGTCCGATGCAAGGCGCTGTGAGTAGAGCATGGTAATCGCCTTCTCGAATTCTTCTTCGTCTGTCATACGCGGTGGGTAGAAACCAAGATGTGCCCAACAGTGGACCATAGCGTTTACGGAGAGATGGGAATTGGGGCGGTTTTTGAATTAGGGCTGGGTTGGTGATGGAGGGAGGAGTTGGAGTTGGAGAGGGTGATGACGAAGAGGTCCGATGCCATTACCGTCCAGCGCGCTGTGGAACTCAGTCCGTCTACTTTGTCTTCATCTCTTCGTTATACGCGCCTTCACCATCACCCTCAGCACCAGGGAAGTCAAAGTCGAAGGAGCCGGCGCCAAGGAGCGGCGGTGTCGCAGCGAGCTGGAGGTGTTTGTGGTGATTTGGGAATGTCGCAAAAATAAAACCGTCTCCCTCGTTCTCATTTACATACTCTACAATCCCTCTCTTCGCCCCCTCGGCCAGTAGGTCGTCGTTACCATTCTCTCGACTCCGAGTGGGTTGGGGAGAGTACTAAGTAGAAGCAGATGCCGGGATACTATATGACAGACCTGCTAGCCCAGTCCAGTCCAGCATAGAAGGCGATATGACGCGACAGCACGAAATGGCAGGGACTGGGTTCAATTGCGACTGCCGAAACCGCGAGCGGCAACTTCGGCACGGCACTCCGTGCCGGAATCAAGCCGTCATCGATCATCTTTCACGGGCACAACAAGGGCACACTGGCAGAAAAATTACAATTGACAATACTTAAATGACTGTTCAAACGTTCACAGTTGAAACCACATCGTTATTCATTTGGCGGATAAAATTCTTGTGGATACTTCCATCGTTCCCTACAGCAACCCTACAGTAAGAACCTCGTTGGTATACTTATCTAATAAGCGAAGGGTGATCGATGATCGATGATCCGTCAACTCGAGGCAACCTCGAGGCTATAGAGCCTAGCCGCTGACACCGTCAAATTGTGTTCAGAGTGATACATAACTTGTCATATCATACACAATTATACTCCAAGTCTCCACCAGACACACGATTTTTCCTCCACGAAGTGGCCTTAAGTTTTAACATGATTCGATGATAGTCAATACATGATGTTAAGTGCATTTAACAGGCAAGTCTAATGGGTCTATCATAGTCGAGACTTCGAGTAGACGGCATAAGGAGCCAATAGTGTCTATGTAGAGTGACAGTACTCGAGATGCCTTGTCATTTTGGTGATGTGTCTGATGTCACTGCTGTTTCTGCAGACTATAAATGCTTCAAACTCCTGAAGTAAGTACTCGCATCCCCTCTCCCCATCGTCTCAAAATCTACTGTCCAACCTCAGGCCTCAGGCTTACTCCCAGCAGGATCACAATCCACCATGTCCCTCTCCAATGATACCGACGACAACGACTTGACGGCCATATTCCCAAACGAAATAATGGGCAAGATATTTAGCTTCTACTGCAACGTGAACATCAAAGCGTGCCTTCTCATTGCACAAGTTTCTCGGCGCTGGAGGCAAATCGCAGCTGGAACGCCTGATCTCTGGACGGACGTCTCGCTACAGAATTGTCACGAAGACGAAGTCCCATCGCATTTCAAGCTCGTGCGTGAACAGTTGGAGAGGTCGGGTATTCTCCCACTCACTATAACCTTCAATACCCTAGAAATTGACGCCAAGTTCACAAGCGACGTCCTGGAACTGGTCAGGGACCAGTCCGCGCGCTGGAGTCATCTGATAATTTGCTGCGATGCATATGGACAGGATATTGTGTACAAGCTGTTCCATGAACTCCCAAATATGCCCGTTGACCTTTACGAATTGGAGATTGAGGGCCTTAGTGACGAGCAGAGCCTGAAGATAAGTTTGTCATGCCAAACAATGGACTCCTACTTCCAAGACGGCTTGTTGTCAAGACTGAAACCAGTATGCTCAGACTCCCCGTCGGCTGGGATCGTCTCGAGGCGATCGAGGTGATCGATTCCATGAGCCCTGATGAACTCGTGAAGATCATCGAGAAGGCAGACAACCTAAAGTCCTGCAGCGTAGAGGGCTACATTCCAGACCTCCAGAGAGACGTCCCACTAGTACATGACCCTGTGATTAACAATTCGCTGGTGGACCTGAAGGCTGAGGTTTGAAAAGGAGCCCAGCGGCATCATCACTTTCTTGACCCTTCCGTCTCTGAGGGTGTTCCACTTCATCTATTGCTGCAGTGAACTGGCAGATGGCACTAACTGGGACAACCTGTATAGATTTCTCGAGCGTTCCTCCCCAAAATTCGAGACTTTCTTCCTTACGGTCAAACCTGCAACGTCCGATGTCAGGCTTCGGGCTTTCTCGAGCCAGATGGATGTAACAGTCATCAAACTTGACTTCCAGACGCCAACCAGTCAAAAACCGCTAGTTAAACTCACCAGGACGTTTCTTTGGCTCCTTGCAAATGGTATTACTCGGGGCGTTCTCCCCAAGCTTAAGAAATTGATCGTCTCTATCGGTTCAGTTACGCCTAAGATTTGGTCCTTAATCGCCGACTTTGTAGAGATTATACCCGGGACATCAATGACCACCGACGAGTCCGAGTCTATGAACACCAATAGGAACATCCCATCACCTCAGAACGTTCTGGAATGTCTAGAGGTAAAATATCCAGTAGAACAGTGGACGCCAGGTCCCGAAGGCGAAGGTGACATGGTACCAGTGATTAATATTGATCCTGCTGTGCATCGACGTCTCAGTGGGTCCAAATTGAGCGTGATGTTGTACAACTTGTACGCGACAGACACTCAAACCTGCCCGTTTTCCAAATGTTTGACATCCAGCGCTTGAAGCTTGGTTACCGAAACCTTCTCAGTAACTGTATGACTCGGATGTGAAAGGATCTGGATATGAAGTGATTCGAGTATCGACGTATCGTGTCTGAAATAATTGATGGAATAGCTTGGAGAATTAAATAGTTTATAATATACATACCTCACACAGTTCGAAATATAACCCTGAATATTGTTGCTGAGTAGGCGACGTCGATGTGAACAAGCGCCGTGGAGTCTTCGGTATTCCACCCCATATCGACCAGCTTTCCCAAGGTGAACCGATGAACGAAATCAATATCGTCACTCCCGATGCGATGCCAGGTGTCGTATAACGCATTGTAGATCGTTTGGCTGAGAGGGGTCATCAGAGTCCTCAAGTCTGTCTTCTCCGCCTTCGTCTCTTCGTCATGCGCGCCCTCACCCTCACTCTCCCTTGAGCGCGCAGGAATTCGAAGCTTCGAAGCGTCGTTGGTAGACCTTGGGTGATGTACGGCGTCAGTTGGATTGGTAGACGGCAGGGAGGGAGGGGGGAAGCCTAAAGAGCTAGCTCGAGTCGGTTTATACCGAGGTGTGACAATCATTCGACCGTGGTATAGATGGAGAGATGGGAATTGGGACGGCATTGGTATGAGGGCCGGGTTGGTGAGGGATGGAGGAAGTGGGGATGTGTTGGTATGAGTGATGGAGGGAGGAGTGGGCGTTGGAGAGGGCGAGAGGGTGATGACGAAGAGGTCGTCCGTTTTCTTCGTCTTCATCTCTTCGTTACACGCGCCCTCACCATCACCTCAGCACCAGGGACGTCAAATTCGACGGAGCAGGCGCCAAGGAGCGGTGTTGCAGCGAGCTGGAGGCGTTCGTGGAGATTTGGGAGTTGGACGTGTTGGTGGTGTGTTGGTGGGACGATGGGAGGGATGGGGATGGGGCTGGGGATAATGAAGACGAAGATGTGGGAGTGACGTCAGCACCCTCTTCATCGACTGGGAAAGCGAGCAGATAACAGCTAGCGATTGGCCCTCCATAGCGCTGATACCATCCTATCCCTCCTCCTCCTCCTCAGCGGCGGGTGATGAATCAATGATGTCGTGTCATACTTTTCAGTCGGTTGCTTCATCACTATTGAGATCGATGTTCGCATTAATCGGTGGAGCTTGAGATTGAAGCTATGGCTCAGGTGTACGTGTGCTCTTCAGACTTCGACGACAACGTCTCAGAAGGGGGTATGAATATCTGAGAGAGCGAGAGGGTGGGGCGTGACGTCAACGTCGTTGGGTCACCTCATTGGCCTAAAATTAAGTACCTTCAGGTTGCACAACTCATCAGTGGGAGGGTAACCTGAAGGTGGCCAGATCATAAAAGTTTTCCGCTAAAAATTTTGTTCAAAAACTTTTACCCAAAAATTTTATTTTTTCTTGCCTTTTTTTCATTGAAAAAGTTTTAACAGACCCCCCCTTCAGAAGGTAATATTTTATTACCAAT
>JAHXRV010004208.1:0-14853 GCA_019904355.1 Psilocybe tampanensis
ATTGGGCTCTTATTTCCACCTCTACGACTGTCCTGCCAGTTATGAGGCTTCACGACATTCTTTGGCTTCTGTTCGATTCTCTCTGTGGGGGCGATCCGTCCGTTCGGTCTCTTCATGTCATGTGCAGACAATATCTGGGGATTTGTGGGGACGTAACTGGAAGGAGGACGAGCGTTTGACTGCTTGCCGTTATTCACGGGCGTCATCTTGCGCTTCAGAGGCCCAATGACAGAGGCGTCGGTACGAGTGTTCGCGCCACGATTCGAGTTAGGTTGCTTGTTGAGCTTCGCCTGTTGTCGAAGCTTCTTTACGTGTGTATTTGGGCGAGAGATGCGCTTTATTCCGTTCCCTGTTGGACGGTTCTGTGTGGAGCGTTTTTCGAGAGCCCAGGCAATCGAATTTGATTTGATGTTGGTGATAGGCGCTCGATTGAGGATACTTGGTGCACCGGTGCCTTGGTGATGTGAGGTAGCTGGGAGGGCGGAAACAGAAGGGAAATAGACGATAAGCACCACGGAGAGGACTTTCATAAATGTTGAGGTGAGGGTCATTTTCTGCGATTTTTTATCAGCAATTGTTTATGGAAGAATTACGATACCAAATGTTAGCCTCACAGGTGTCGGATGTGCGGTGCCACGGGCGGGGTGTTTTGTTATCTCGATGGTGTGAAGCGAGAGCCTGCTCGATTGCGGGAGAGACCTGCTCTGTAGGGGGTATACTCGAACTGGCTGTTTTCACATATATACATTTCTGATTGACAGCATCAAGATTTTCGTAGGCTTTACGGAGGATGGTCTGTCCGACTCATATGTACAGATTGACAACCATTTGATGTCCTTTGCGGTGACTGACTGAGCGGCCTTGACGTCAATCCCTATTATCGCAGATCATTTCCAAGAATGATTTGCGATCACTACATACATCATAAATGAGAGAAAAAGCCCTTGGTTTTGAAGAGTAAACTTCGCAGATACGATCTTCCAATCTTCGAAGATATTGGCTTTTGTTGCAATTTTGTTGTTCACTGTCTTGTCATTCCCAGATCCAAGGATATTTATCGGAACTGTCCTCAGTACCAATTTTGTTGATGGAATTTGAACAGAAAAAAGATGGTTTCAAGTTGGCGCTCAGAAGTGTCAACGTATCGGCGAAATTGTTCAACCTGTAAAGATCTGCAAATCGATTTGTTTAACGGCAAATCATATATTACAAGGAATGGAGTACCGGAGTAACTCGTGCTCTAACATACATAATACAGT
The DNA here is from genome assembly GCA_019904355.1 of Psilocybe tampanensis. Taxonomy (NCBI): domain Eukaryota; kingdom Fungi; phylum Basidiomycota; class Agaricomycetes; order Agaricales; family Agrocybaceae; genus Psilocybe; species Psilocybe tampanensis. The sequence goes on from JAHXRV010004208.1 coordinate 1,260, forward strand.
ATATACATAGGGGCATACATTGCGACCTCCCCGCGGTGGTACAATAGTCAGCGAAGACACAGAACCGCGGTTGGTTCACCATCCACCTGCTTGCAGGTTAAACCTCAACAAAATGTATCTGTCTTGAAATAATGAAAGCAAAGGAAAACCATATACAGCATACAGGAACAAGGCGGACCCGACCGAGTTCGAAACTCAGAGAGTCAGACCGTCCTTGTGGCCCTTCTCGCTGGCATCATCGCCAGGAATTTCGTCGACCTGAATGCGTTCAAAGAATGGGAATGGGGAAAAGGGTAGAGTCAGCTTCGTGCGCAATCATACAGAATGCAATGGGAAAGGACACCAGCTTTCGCCGTCCGTATTGAACCAAGCGCCAAGACAAGAAGATTCGTCAGAAACCCGGGGCTTGATGAGGCTTCAATATGTTCTGGGACATAGTGTATGCCGTCGGGGTGGTACAAGGTGTAATACATGCAGCAATAGATGAAAGAGGGGAAAATCACGTCATAGGTTGACATGACAGAAACCCGCAAAGCATATACAGCTTACATGATAGTAGGGGAAAGATAGAAAAAATATGAGGAATGTTCAACTCACCGAATCAAGGTCAGTGAGGCATTCACCGATAATCTTGACGGCCTCGTTTAGATCTCCTTCGTCGATCACGAGTGGCGGGGCGAAGCGGATGCTAGAGAAGTGAAGAGTCAATGATCTCATTCATCCAAACGTTTACGATGTTCTCTTACATGTTGACGTGGGTAGGCTTCGCCAGTACCCCACGACTCTTTAACAATAGGCAGAGCTGCCAGGCCGTACGACCTTTCCGACTCTTGGACTCATCAATGACGACCGCATTCAGGAGGCCTCTACCCCGAACCTCTTGCACGAGGGGCGAGTTCAAGTCACGGACTGCCTGGCGGAAGACTTCACCGAGTCTAAATGCACGCTCCGCAAGACGTTCTTCAACGAGAACGTCGAGTGCTGTCATTGCCACGGCACAACCCAGAGGGTTTCTGGGAACATCTTGAGCAAAATATTATAGTCAAGTGAAGATCGGGGACAGCTTACCCTCCGTAGGTGCTGCCATGCTCGCCAGGTTGGATGCAGAGCATGACATCCTTGTCTGCAAGGACTGCTGATACCGGGTAAACTATCCAAAAATTAGTATCGTAAATAAAAATCAAACTGACATAAACCAACCTCCTCCTGAAAGGGCTTTCCCAAGGAGAACGATGTCTGGTCTGATCCCTTCATATTCGGAGGCAAGCATCTTCCCTGTCCTGCAAAGCCCCTAAAGCAACAAAACATGGATTAAGAAAATACTGTGGAAAGTCTAGAGATTGTGACCCACTGTTTGGATTTCGTCGCAAATCAAAAGCACATTGTGACGCTTGCAGAGTTCAGCGACACCCTTCAGGTAACCCTCAGGTGGAACAATGATACTATTGATACCCGTCGGAAACGACCCATCAAAAATAGAGAAAGGATTTACTCGCCCTGCTTCACCCTGAATAGGTTCCACCAGAAACGCAGCGACGTTGTGTCCGTGAACGGCCAACGCACGCTCGAGGTCCTCAAGAACACCATATCTGATCGTTTGACTGTCTCCCTCTTCATCAACAAAGACAGGACCGACGTTTTCGAGATAGGGTCCGAAGCCCGTCCGACTCTCCGGATCGGTGCTCATGCTGATGTATTCTGTGTCAACCTTCTTTTTAACAATAGAACGGTGTCAGAGAGAGCTAACCTAATGATGCCCAGAGTTCTGCCATGGAAGTTGCCGGATACACTCAGTACGATGGCATGCCCATCCTCAACTCCCTTTCGCAGGTATGCCCATTTCCGAGAGAGTTTGACAGCCGTCTCGACAGCCTCTGCGCCTGTGTTCATAGGGAGGACCATTTCATATCCGAAGAGCTGGGTAACCTGCTGGGCAAATTGCCCAAAGACGGAGTTGTAGAAGGCCCGGGAAGATAGGGTGAGCTTCTGAGCCTGAGCGACCAAAGTCGCCACTATTCGTGGGTGGCAATGTCCTTGATTGACGGCACTGAAGTCAGGATGCGTAAGTGGGTCGCACGACGAGGGAACAAAGAAGAACGTACGAGTATGCAGACAGCATGTCAATGTACTCTCTGCCTTCGGGATCCCATACCCTGCGTACCAATGACACATGAACAACATCATCGAGGATGAATGGCAGAAAAGGCTCACTTGGCACCCTTCGCAGAATCGAATACCACTGGTAGGGGATGGTAGCTAATGGCACAAAGAACGCAGGTGTCAGCAGAATGGTATAAAATCGTGGGTGCTGGCTGACTTATGAGCTCCGTATTCTTGTTCCAGTCTGACGACATCTGCAGACGTCAGATGGACTTTCCCCTTCGACTTGGACGATACAACGGTCTTCCCGCTCGGGACTTGAGAGGTTGTCGCTGCTGCGGACGTTCGAGGAGAAACAGGGGTCGATGTCTTGCCTGCTGTTGGGGACATGTTGGTTATCGATTGTGTGAGAATGTAGTGGTTATGGATTAAGATGAGTGACAGTCGGTGGGTCCGAAATGCGCCAGTCCATATCAGTCCGTTTGGTTAGATAAGCACCCTTCTCCAATTCATCTTCAAACATGCTCCGCCCGTCCCAGTCGTCCCTTCAGCCAGGACCTTAGGCCTTAGGTCTTAGGCATTATGGGTTAAGTAGAACTGACTATTCTGCACCCTCTATTTCCTGATTCGCCTGCCTCGCCTCAGACATTTGACCCCTTTACCTCCTGGATTATAATTAGCCAAGCCCCTAATGGGCGTCTGATTGGCTATGTGGATCTAAAAGAAAAAAGGCAAGGAAACCAAACGAGTGGCTTGCCTGACATCAAAATATACTGTACGTATCCAGATAGTTCAAAGACATAAAACAAATAACCTGTGGAGAGCTCGGTGGAGGCGCCAAGTCATACACTAATCGCACGGAAATCATATTGGTTGGATGAGAGGCCATACGATACCATAGAAAATGCGCTGCTCCAGCAGTCCCAAGTCTGCTCGTTACAACCACGTGGTACTGTTCAGAAGGGTGGATTTTGAGAAGACTCTCTGAGTACTGCTGTGGAACTGAAGATAGTAGACGGACGGAGTTTGGCAAGCCTTGAATAGTAGGAACTCATTTTCAAGTTCCAAAAAGTTCCCAATAATTTCGATTCTGATCAAACAATGCGGAACACCCTCTGTAAAAACAGAAAAAGCCTTGTGCGAGAAGGATTTTTGAAGTCGTCCAACGAGCGTCTATGGGGCCAAGCGCCAGGTCTATTTTTGGACGATATTGCACCCTGGATGTTGCCTGGTATGTCCCACTGACTCCCACTGACGGTGAGTAAGTACCACAAGTACCTTTTCATTTGGGTGTCTTCAAAGAAGAGAAATGTTTTCAGCGAATATCACAAGACAAAATCCAATCAATTCGGGGCCCGTGGTCCTCAGCAGTTTGATGATGATGATGATGATGAGTTAATCCAACTTTTGCAAGTACATCTGAGCCTGAGCTCGAACAAAAGGCATCAAGAAGAGAACTGATTCGCTCTCCCTCCGTTTTATTTTCGTTTTACATCGACGACTTTGATGCTGAGGACAATTGGGAGAGCAAAACATAGGGGCCATGCCAATTCCGGCAACCCGGTGAAGAAAGTAACCGTGCCGGTCATGTGTAAAGTCATTTGCTCCGCTAAGCCAGTGTTCAAGGCCTTTTCTCAAGGCACACTCACAGTAACCTGATGATTTTGAATTATAAAGTAATGAGTGCGGGGTAAGCGGTCTGGGGAAATTGCCCATTCATGTTCTGATCCATACCTTCACACACAGGACACAAATCGCCCTCCAACACTCGAAATTCTGACACCATGTCCAAACCTTTGCACGATGTAAACGAACAGACCGGGATTGACATGCAAAAAGCCAGAGCAGGGTCTACTCTTGCAGTGGAAAATGTCCGCGACTTCCTGTATCGTGAGTGATGACTGAAATATCTCACTTTTCCTGGTTTAGACCCTTTCTGCTGTTGCATAGATGGCCGTCAAGAATGGCTCACTAGGTCCAGGATAGTCAGTCTTTTGGAAAGAGATCCTGTCTTCAACAAGTCGACGAGGTACATATACCCCGTTATTCTTGCCTTCAGGCTTGAAATTAACTCCATTCTGGGATAGAGACTTTATGAACAGGACCGAGAAATACAACCGGGGTATTGCATTGACAAACCGTATCTATGAGCTACAGGACATTCACAATTGGAGTGACCACGAAACCAAAGTCGCGATTGCGATCGTTGATGACCAGTTATCCATTGGGCTTCACAACGTCGGTGAGTAGTCTCATCTGGTTGTTGAAATCTCCATTAAAACTTCATCATGAATAGCTTTCCAACCTGTATTCATGCTTCAAGGAGGACCAACTTTGATCAAGAAATACGGACAGTTAATCGCAACCCGCGCCATCTTCGGGTGTTACCTACAGACCGAGCTCGGGCATGGCACCAACGTGTCGCGCCTAGAAACGACTGCCACGTTTATCCCAGAATCTCAGGAGTTTGAAATCCACTCTCCTACGTTGACAAGTAGCAAATGGTGGATCGGGGCTCTGGGAAAGACAGCCACACATGGCGTTGTTCAGGCTAAACTGATCTTAGGGGGGAAAGACATGGGCCCACATTTGTTCTTCGTTCAACTGAGGTCTTTGGGCAAGTGTTATTTTCACCTTCTTTGATTTCAAAAGTCGTGAACAGCATTTCTTCTGCAGAGGACCATACAGTTCTTCCCAACATCATCATCGGAGATATTGGTACGCACTGATTTAGTCTACTCCCATAATTTTCTGACATGGAAGATACACAGGTCCCAAGGCATTGGGAGGCTTTGCACCTACGGACAATGGCTTTGCCCGTTTCAATCACGTCAGGATACCCAAAGAAAATATGCTTTCAGCCTTCGCCCAAGTGACCAACGATGGAAAATACGTTCAACCTCCTCATGCCAAACTTAGCTATGGTGGAGTGAGTTTTTTCTTGGTTTTCTCGTTTTTAGTTCTCTCGTCCTAAACGCAACAATTAGATGCTGTATATTCGGGCCAAGTTGGTTTAAAAAAATTCTTTCCCGATAATTTAATCTAATATCCTTTGCTACCAGTATGGTCACTGGAGGTGGATGGTTGATCGCCAAAGGTTTGTGATCTCTGAGTGTTCATTTCCTTCCGATGCTCATTGCTACCCCCTGCAGCTGCAACTGTTTCTATTCGTTACGCAACCGTCCGGAGACAGGGCGAAAGAGGACCAGACGGCCTAGAGAAACAGATCATATCATACCCTTCCGTTTATTATCGTCTGCTTCCCATCCTTTCCAGGGCATACATGTTCATACAACTGGGGAGAACCTTGGCATGTATTTCTCTCCTTCTTTGAAGGATTTTATTGACACATTTTGCACTTACAGACAACCGCCTTTGACACAATGGCGTCTCGCCTCAAGCAAGGAGATACTTCTCTCTTGGCTGAGATGCACGCAACGACAAGCGGATTGAAGGTCTACATCTCCTCCAACGGTGTACAAGATATTGAAACCGCCCGTCGTTCCATGGGCGGACATGGTTATAGTGCATTTGCTGGACTTGGCAGATTATATGCGGACTATCTTCCCAGTGTCACGTATGTGTGATCCTTTTGTCTCGACCAACACGTTTTCAAAGCTCATTGCTATCATAGTTACGAAGGAGATAACTTTGTTCTTGATCAACAAGTTGTTCGTGCGGCTCTCAAATCCTACCGGTCACTCTTGTCCTCCAAACCATCCACCGCATCCGACGTCTTGCTTTCCCCCTCCTCGCAATACCTGCGCCATCTCGTCACCCGTCCGTCTTTCCCTGCATCTCCAACGGAAGCAGAATTGAGGGATCCCAACTTGGCTGTGATCTTCCTGGAATTACGCGCGGCGCTGATTGTCAATGAACATGCGCAAAACGCCTCGGACCCAGACGCCAGTGTGAATCAGCGGGTGTCAAAGGCTGTCACTGAGGCGTTCGTAGCCGCTCAAGTCGGTGAAATGATCAAGGGCTTGACCAAGCTGCCCGAGAAAGATCGCGTCGTTGTCTCGAAGGTTTTCCTTCTGGTACGCCCTTTTATTTTTAAAGCTTTATTCATTTCAAAGAAATAATCATAAATATGTTTTTACAGTATCTTTTGACGACTGTCGAGGGCGGCCTGGCCGACCTCCTCTCGTTTGGTGTCATACGCCCTGCCAGTGGAACCCCTCCTAAGGATCCCACTCGTTCCGTACGACTTGCTGTCAAACACTTGTGTGAAGAGCTGCTGCCTGAAGCTATTGGACTTACCGATGCCTTTGGCTTCACCGATTGGGATCTTGATAGGTGAGGATTTCATGTTGTTTTTCATTTTTTGGACGCTCATCCTCTTTTCTCTTTTTCTTTCTCTAAAAAAAGCTCATTGGGCGTGTATAACGGAAAGGTATACGAGGCTCTCTGGAATCGCGCTCAAGAAGAACCCTTGAACCACAGTGAAGTACCTGCAGCATACGAGGTCGGAATTCCTTTGCTCTCCTTCTCAAACTTTTCTGAATTTTGATAATCTTTCGTTTATTTTTTGAAATAGGCATCCATCAAGCCTTTACTCCAGCGAGGACGTCGACAAGCGGCGGCTGGTACACCGAAGCTGTAATTTTATTGAAGACATGGAAGGAATCAGTTACCTGTCACCCACAATACCTTACATCTCTGAACTACAAATCATTACCAAATTCATTTCATTGTGAACTGTCACCCACGAAGGATTGCTGGCCACGTCCGAGAGCCATTGCTGGCCGTTTCGACTTTCTGTGTCGTATTTTCACAGGTACTTAGTGTCTCTAGAGGATGACCTAGAAGATCTGGTGGTTTGCAATCGTCCAACTGGCAGTCCTCATCCCAATGCAAAGTCGTCAATACGTATAAGTTGGATTCGAAGTTGGATTATCAGCCTCAGCGCCACCCATCACACCAAAAACCCTGTTCGCCAGATCAGTCAAATGAAAGCCATCTTTTTGAGCCCTGGCTTCAGACTTGCCAATGTGACCTTTCTCTTGAATCTTGCCGGAGTCGCTCATGCAGGCAGTTTCAGTGGACGAGGTGGGTGATAAAACGCAGTCAGCCTCTGTGAGACGAGGATCCTGACCTACCTTACGAAACGCCAGCGACATGGTATAATGATGGGGTACGCCTTATCTCCAGTTCCTTAGTCTTCGGCTCATCTGGTGCATATCTTACGTCCTATATCTCCAGCTAGGCGCTTGTGGTGGCGGCTTCAGCGGTAATGACTACATTGTAGCTCTTCCACCAATCGAATATGCTAGTGGTAGTAAGTGTTGGAGGAATGTTAGAGTATCATGTCAGTCTTTTTTTCTTTTCTTGTTCTCCTGATCCCATCGGGCCTCACAATCCCTTCTCAATCACAATATCAGACCAAGGGAAATCGGTTACAGCCAAAGTGATCGACGTCTGTCCTTCTTGCGGATTCACTGGAATAGACCTGTCGAAAGCAGCATTTCAAGCCCTCGCTCCGTTGTCTCAGGGACTCATCCAAGTTACATGGGAATATGTTTAGTGTATTGTTTTGTTTCCGTCGTCCAGTTTGTTCTTCTTATTGATAGGATTTCTTCTCCGGTTCGTTAGTTCCTGTTGTTCGAAACTGTCTGCCGAATGCAAAATATACCACCTCCCGAATCTGTCAGTGTGGTTAACATTCACATCACATCAGATAAAAAGTCATTATGGCGAGATAATAACGAATGACGAGATTGGATGTATCAGGACAAAATGCTAGGCGACAAAGACTCAAGATGGATTAGTCACAGGAGGAATAAAGAAAAGAGACAGAAGAAAAAAGAGGTCAAGAACTCGAAAAAGGAAAGACAATCGAATATCAGAGCATCAATCAAGGAATAAGGTAAACCATGCTTGAATTAATAAGAAGAAAAAGACAGCGAAAAAAGAGAGCAGAAAGGAAAAGAAAAGAACCAGCGATCGGCGTTTAAGGACCAGCATGAGGAGCAGAGGCGGCAGCATTGGGGTTCATGTAACCTCCTGGGGGAAAGAAACCATTGCCTTGGGGGTGCCAATTGTCGCCGTTGGTGGTGGGTGAGTTAGTCCACATTGAACCACCGCCGATGGGCGGAACTGGAGGCTGAAATGTGGGGAGGTGGTTGTTGGATCCAATGGAGGCCGGAATTGGTCGGGCCGGCGAAGGAGAGAAACCACCCCAAGGAGTCGCAATCGGAGCGATTGGGGCCCTTGGACTTGCAGCATTCCAGATAGGATTGTTGGGCAACGATCCGCCGACTCCACCCATACCGATGCCAATACCGATGGGAGCCGTATTGCCCACCCTCCGAGAGACAACTTCGTCGTCATCGGCAGCGAGAGCGGAGGAGCCAAGAATGCCTTTGGGGCTTGGAGAGCGACGACTTGGGGAGCCTGAACCAGTGCTGGCAGTTTCACCTACATTCGAAGCAGTCGGTCGGGCGATCGGGGCGGGTCGAGTGATAGGGCCAGGACCAGGACCAGAAGATTCTGCGCTGAGGATAGATGGACGACGCCCTTGCCCTGGAGCAAGCATAGAAGGACCTGGAGCCGAAGTAGATGGAAGAGGTGCCTTGGCCTTCGGAGGTCCAATGGGAGAAGGAGTAGCGGCGGGTATGTTTCCGATAGGGATACCGATACCCATATTCATGCCTCTGTTGAAGTTTGGATCAAATGCAGGGCCATTGAAACCACGCGGAGGAGCCAGGGGAGTACCAGGGGAATGATGTTGCATATTTGGGCCACCATACGGGAATTGCATTGAAGGAAAGGCGCCAACTCGGGGGGACAGCGCAGGAGGTGGTATCATCACGGGTCCCTGTGGATGGTTGAACATCATGGAAGACTGGGGGGGCGGAGGAAGATGGGATGGCAGATGCTGAGCACCGATAGGCGTCAGCGGAGGATGGTGAGGGCGAGGCATGTTGGGCTGCGATGGCATCTGCTGGGGCGGCTGTTGCAACTGCTGGGGCGGATGGTGGGGTCGATTGCCTTGTCCGCCGACACCAGGAGGAGGGGTGGGTAACGCTGGAGCGGGGATGTGCTTGCTGTTGTTAACTACTTTCTTGGGAGCCGTACCGTTAGTGGTCACGGAATTTGGAGAACGAGGGGTTACAGGAATAGCAACCGGTGGAACGTTGACTTTAGAGATGACTGGCACGGCAATGTTTGAGGAAGACGAAGCCGTGGCGTTGGGTCGAATAGGAGGGGGTTTGATTGCGTTGGCTTGAGCCTGAGCCTGAGCCTGGGCAAGAGCGGCGGCACGTTGCTGAGCAATAGCCTTTTCTTTCGCCTCTTTCGCCTCTTTCTCGGCCTTTTCCTCCTTTTCTTTCGCCAACCGTTTCTCTTTCTCGATCCTTTCTCGTTCCTCCCGTTTTTCCTTCTCGATACGTTCACGTTCAGCCCGTTCTTCCCGCTCTTTCGCTAGCCTCGCCTCTCGTTCTTCCTTGGCTTTGCGTTCCTTTTCCTCTCTCTCCTTTTTCAATCTCTCCTCCTTCTCCTTCTTTTTCCTTTCCCGTTCCAGCTCACGTTCGCGTTCGTCTTGCTGCCGCTTCTTCTTTTCTTCCTCTTTGCGTAGTCTTTCCTCCTCGGCAAGACGCTTGGCAGCTTCACGCCTTTGACGTTCCTCTTCTCGCTTCCTGCGATTTTCTTCCTCGAGGGCTAGTTGTTTGGCTTTAGCAGCAGCCTCTTCAGCAGCCTTCTCAGCGGTCTTCGCGGCCTTCTCCTCCTCCTTTGCCTGCTTTTGTAACCTATATACACGACAGAATAAAGTGTCAATAAGCCGTCCAAAAATTGATAACGCTTATAAGGAACCGTACCGCTTCTTATCCTTCTTCTTTTGGTTCTGGTTCTGTTTCTTCATCTCTCGGTCTCGGGTGCTCTTGTCCTCCTCGTCAATCTCCCGCAAAAGTTGCAACTGACGTTCCTGGGCGACCTTTTCTCGGTAGGCCTGTAAAACCCGCTGTTCGAACATCCTCGCAGCGAAGATAGAAAACATCCGTTTTCCTTCTTCCATCTTCTGCTCCTCTGTCATAATCTATTCGTTCGTATTGGAGTAAGTCATGTCACAAAACGGGATATAGCACAGACACAGACGTACCTCATCATCATCCTCGTCATCCTCGTCCTCGTCCTCTTCGTCGCTAGGGCCGCCATCATCCTCTCCATCATCGTCTCCCTCGCTTCCATCCCGATCCTCGTCGCTCTCTTCCTCACTCTCGTCCTCAACATCAGCAGCTGCCTCCTCTTCACGCTGCATCCGACGTTCAGCCAGTTGTTCCATCATCTCTAAGAATTTTTGACCATCATTCTTAAGAAGATCATCAGCGACAGTAAGGATATTGCCTGGGCCTGTCAATGGGGCGTCAACGACGGTATATGCACTGCCAAAAGATGATCACTTACCAGAGACGGTCAGACTACTTCCAATATTGAACAATCCATCCCGTCCTTTAGCAGGGGTATTCCGACGTGCACCAGTTGGCGGCTGTTGAGATCCTCTACGAGCTACGGGAGCTGTCTGATCCTTAGGTGTACGATCTTCTGGCACCCGACGACCGACTGGCTGATCCTGGGGGACTTCCTCCTCCTCCTCCTCCTCTTCTTCCTCTTCCTCCTCCTCCTCTTCAGGTTCCTCTTCCTCTTCCTCCTCTTCCTCGTATTCATCTACTTCATAATCTTCTTCATCCTGTTCATCCTCGTCGAATTCACTTTCTTTTCCTGGCGGTGGGTGGTGGTGTGGGTGTGGATGATGGTGTTGCTGTTTCCGTCCATTCGTTAGAGGAGGCTGAATGGCTTGAGGCGGTGGTCGTTGTTGCTGTTGTTGCTGCTGCTGCTGCTTGTTCGCTCGGGCTCTCTTCGAACTAACAGGAGCATGAGCCACAACGGCACCATTCTTGTCCAACTCAACGCTTCCAGGAAAAGGTCCGGGGCCAGGAGGTGGGGGGATTGTGCCACCAGAAGAAACGTAGCGCTGCTGGTAATTCGCGTACTGTTCTAGCTCTTCGTAATAAGCATCGTACAGTACCTCAAGCTCCTCCTCTATTGCATTTCTGTTGCATTGCAAGGACGATCGTTCGTTGATCAGAAATAGATCGAGAGATATTGAGAAGACATAGAGGGAAGAAAGCAAGCCTGGTCAGCAAACCCGTCTGACTGGAAAGATGAACGAAAAAAATAAAATAACAAAAGCAGGAGAGTGGTTTGGGGATCAGGAAGAAAAGATACCAACCGCTTTCTGCCACATACGGCACAAGAGCAGCTGTGTTTCTGCTGTTCCTTCATTTTCTTAAGCACAGTATCCTTTTCGATCTTGACAAGGTTCCTGCGCTCCTGCTCCCCGAGGCCCAGCCAAAAATCTTTGATACGTTCACGCTCTTCGGTTGTGCTGGTACTCCATATCTTGTTTGCGTTGGCTTTACCCTTCTGCGCCGCAGTCGGACCTGAACTGGTGTTCTGGCTGCCTGTCGTTCCAGACGTCGATCGTGTCTTATTTGCAGAACCAGAATTGGATGTGGGTGGCGATGGGTGACGATTCTGTTGCTGCTGCTGCTGCTGATTGTAGACCGGAGCCTTTGAAGCTGCGCGTGCGCTCTTTGGCTGCTGCTGCTGAGCCTGCGGTTGTGGTTGATTCGGTGGGTAATTCATCGGTTTTTTGCCAATGGATACAGACGATGGTGGCACTTGTTGGCCAGTAGGCGGGTTTGTTCGACTGACGGGCATGGCAGGAGGACAACCTGAAAAGTATTGGTCAGCCCGGCTCAAATTTCCCTCCCCGGCCACATCACAACACTTTTTCGGCCTTCTTTCCATAAACAGTGCCGATTTTCGGCTGTTTCGGCGTGGAATTGCCTTTTTAGCACCAAAGCCATCCCCTTTTCTCAAAGGGACCTTCAGATCGACCAAGTCGGCATGGAATCGTCGATAATTGGAATCAAGGGTCCACGCTCAAAAACATTCCGTTTTCATATGCAGCCATTGTCAAAAGGATTTGTGAGCTATTACATAGATGACAACCGTTGACAGGGATGTTGTATATCTTCGTGCCTGACAAAGTAGAGTCCACAAAAGTAAGTTCATTATTCGCGATGAGATGTGATTATTGCCTATCGATTCACTCCTACTTTCGTTTTTGACTTTGAGAAATTTATTAACTGTAACCTAAAATGGCTACTCATCTTGAGTTCATTTCTGCCACATAGGTACCCCGGAGTAGTCGGCCTGGTCTTCCAGCAATGAGGACACAAGATACAAAGCTTTTTGGACACCAGCCACTTGACCATCTTTAAAAGTCGACTCACTGACGGAACAGTACGTCACAAAAGTATACCAAAAAAGGAGATGTCGATCCTCATTGTTTTGTTGCCAGTGGGATATTGTCCTGAAAAAGAACAAGACGGTTGTGGCCGTCCTTCGCCATCGTTCGAGCAAAGAGTAAGTATGGGTCCTCTGTGGTTTGGACCCCTTCGGTCCTCGGAGAGTCTACATAAGTATGTACAAGAGCTTTGTCGGCACGGGTCCGACCTGGTGAGAAAGACACAAATCGACCGTATTTAACTACTATTTCAATGGGTAACGAAGCTCTTCGAGTCTATCTTCATGGCGTTAAGATATCAGGAGCATCATGCAAAACCTTTGACAAGATTTTATCCCTACTATGCACCCATCCTGACTAGTGTCAACTTTCCAGCACCACAATTTCATCACGATGAATTCTCATGCAACAGCCTCCATTGTTTTTGCTAGAACCTGCTCAGAATGAAACAGTGCGACACCATCAGCCCTTGAATGTTTGAACGATCACATGCCCCAAACTTTCTCAGCTTTGCGTAGCCTCAATCAAACCCAGTTGCCACTGCCAGCGTATCATGACTCGTTTGACTGGTACATCCTAAGTATACTTTGGAGTGGTAAATGGCTCATGCAACTGACTTATCCGTGGTTCCAGAGGTAACACTGGTTTACGATGATTGTGTAGGCTCTCTCTAGATCTCATCCTCTATCAGCCTGGCATACGTCCGAAAAATAATTGTTGATTGGTTTGACCTGGTGAACAAGTTCTCTGCTAGGTCTAAATACTTCTTCGGAATTCGAAGGCTTGAGTTATCAGATAGCTCAGTTCTGTTCAGTGTCCAACATTGTTGTAAGCTTTGCGGTTAAGCGCCCAATATCACCCACATCCCGCACTCATTTTCTATGGTTCCGGTAAATATCCAGGCCTATTTAAACATAATTAAACAAGTCTTGGAACGACAATTCATTTGGGACTCTTCAACTTGGCTGTAATGACTTGGACATTAACGAGAATCTTGAAATGAGTCACGACATTGTGTCAACAATATCAAAGTGTTATACTCAGCGCTTATTTTGCCTCCGTTGTGTACCAATCTCTCCAAGGGCGCTATGGCCTTAAATTTTCGATTGTGTCTACGTCAATACATATGGAGGATAATGACGCACATCAGCATGAGATCTGAGGTAGACAAAAGAGGCTAGA
>JAHXRV010004221.1:0-109879 GCA_019904355.1 Psilocybe tampanensis
TGGAACCCTGGCAATACCCTGAAATGGGCCATGCATGCCCACCGGGTTCCTGCCTGGCCCGGGTCCATGCTAGGATCCATGTATGGGGGCTCTCTGAGGGCGCCGGTGGCGGCACGAGGCTTTGGGACAGCAACAGTGCCAAATAATGCACCGTTGCTGCCCTAAAACCTCTTGCTCGCTGTCCGCGGCGGCGTCGGGGGTCGCTTCTCGACGCACACCATCCAGAATATGCCTAGGGCCATCCCGCAACCCATATCGGGCGTTTGCGCCACGAAAATTGGGCGGGAATAGCTGGATGGGCGCGACCGATTTCGGATGACGTTGTGAAGCAATAATTGACATAGACACTATAATTAGAAAATATGATGTCATTTGTATCCACAGGTTCTAGGCAGGTCTCGGGTCCTGCCGGGTTTGCTGTGTCATCACAATTCAACATCGGGATATTCAACGTTTGCTCCTCATCGAGTTATTCGAGCCTCGACATCACTGTACTCCTGTGCCCCTCGCTCCCTCCTTTGTGCTGTTGGGAATAACAATCCAAACAGGCGCTCTTCGAACAAACTGTCTACCAAAGGCCACTCGTCGCCGTGCTCTGGATTGCCCAAGAACCGCCACCCACCATAAACTCCGTTACACCGGCAACGATGGGCCACAAAGAGGGTTGCAGAAAAAAAAGGGGAGACCCATAGTAGTGGGAGACCCACACGTATGTTTTGGTTTCTATCGCATTGTTTAATTGTCTGCTGTCTTTTTCCTTTGTTTTTTTAGGAACCCACCGACGACCACATTCCACCCAACCCCCCTTCCTTCTGTGCACCCCCGCCTACCCAGGACTTGTCGGGCACGGCAAGACACTGGGCTAGGATTGTGACATGCACATCGACACACCATCCATCACCCATTCCATACCTCAAGTACGGCCTGGTCAACGACAAAAACACAGTTTTCTTGCCGTTCCGCCGTTTTGAGCCAGTCACGGCATCAAGAGGCCGCCTGCTCTTGACACTGTTTTCCTTGCCACCGGAACCAGCAAAGCCCATCGCAATGTCGAAAGCATATCGCTCTGTGTGTGTTGTCTATCTCACCACCAATATCGAGATCGAACCTGTGGGTTAGATCTCTGTCTGCGTCATGCCTGGCCTAGGCAAGTTGAGATGTCAAGAGAGAATCTCTCTCTGTCATTTCTCTTACCGCCAACCTTGAGATCGAACCTCTGGTTCGTTCTCTGTGGGTTAGCCTCAGACGGCAAGTTTGAGCCTTGATTTGACGCTGTCGCTTTGCGGGGCTTTGGCCGCCCACACCCGCAGATGTTGAGATCGGACTTCGGTTCGTTCCTATCTGTCGTTTTGTGTGGCTTTGGCTCTCCACACCCAGACACCACCCTCGTACGAGTTTGCATAGCCCTGCCTTTCGGCGGGAGCTTTGGCTCTACGAGGTGAGAATATCCTATGTAGTTCTACATGCCGCACCCGCTGCCAGATGCTGAGAACGTGCTTTTGTGCCCGTTCTCCATCGTTTTCATGCCGGCCGCACACTGACTTCCCAAATCCCAACGTTGAGCTGTCTTGAGCCCCGGCCAAATACATGTTATCTGTTATGTATCCTGGACAGTGACTTATGGCACGCCGGCATGTCATTGAGAACGGTTGAGAATGCCTGCGGGCTTGCGGAATGTCGAGGTGCCACAGCTGTTACAATTACTTAGAATACATGTATCAAACTTATCAGACTGTAATATAATGGTCCTTAAATTGATACTTACCGCAAATTCCAGTACAACCGCCAAGAAACAGTGTTCTATATTTAAAATGAGCCAAGACGACATTAAAACCCACTGAAAATGTCTAAAATATTTCCTCCAGGGTCAAATTTTATTGTGGAGGCATGTAATTGTTCTCTAAAATATAACCTTATCAGTAGGTGCCCAAATGTCAAAAGAAAAATGTGAATATACGGGTTTTTTGGGGGGGACCAAAAATGCAGGAACCGTATACAACAATCATATAGAGATTAAGTGTCATCGCACGGTGTGTTTTGCTTTCCTCAGATATTTTTTTTCTATCTCCCTCAAACAATGTAGTAGTCAATAGATTCCAACATTAACACCCATAATCCAAAATTTCAACCCCGTTGGTGAAGATTTTGCTGAGATGCAGCCAATACCTTATATACCAAAGTCCCGAAATCACCACGCTGTCGAGATTGCCATCGCTTCCAGACCATAGAGAGGCAAATATGGGTTAAATAATGCCACTTCTTGCCGATTTAGATTCATCAAGTTAGAAAGATGAAAAAGAATATATTTTCTGTTTACAATACATCGTGATTATGTCCCCGACAATGCCAGCAGGCGCTCGTTCTCAACAACGGCACATACTACATCGTGCACAGTGATGGCCGAGAACTGCAAACACTAGCCTACCCACAGAAAGAAGAATGAACTGAAGGTATTTCATTCTTAGCACTGGTGACAGGAGAAGTGACGGAGAGCGATCTGCTCTCGGCGACACGACTCTTCTCGCCTCGTAGATCCAAAGCCACCGCCAAATGGCAGGGCTATGCAAAATCATACGAGGGTGGTGTCTGGGCAGTGTGTATAGGCGGCCAAAGCCACACAGAACAACAAAGACGAACAAAGCAAAGTTTGATGTCAATGTCCTGTGGGTGTGAGTTTGGTGTGAGCGGCCAAAGGCACAGAAAACGACAAACCGAACTGAAGTTCGATGCCGATGTCGTGCAGTGTGGGCTTGGTGTGGCAGCCAAAGCGTCACAGAACGACAGAGCTGAACCGAAGTTCAAGCTCGCCGTCAGAGAGGTTAACCAATAGAGAACGAACCAGATGTTCGATCTCCAAGTTGGCGGGCAAGAAAAACGAGAGAGATTCCTCGACGACTCAACTTGCCGTTGGCTGAGGATGGCACAAACAGAGATCGAAGATCTCGATGTTGGTAGCAAGATAGCAACGGAGAGCAATGTGCTCTCGACGTCGCAACTCGCCTCGGTGGCCCCTCAAACCAATGGAGGTGGCAAGCGACACGACGGAGATTACCCTGGTCTCGACGTCTGAAACAACGAGAACGACAAGAACCAACCGTTCTTGTCGTTCAATGGCCATACTAAGTAGCTGAGGCATGATGTAGTGGTGGCAATGATGTGTCGATGGGGATCACCCCAGTGTCTTGCTGGGCCCGACAAGGGTAGGTGGGGAGGAACTGCGCTCATGGGCGAGTCCTCACTCGGAAGTCCCTAAATATAAGCAGAAAAGACGGGAAAGATTAATAGAACACGATACATAGAAAAGAAAACGTACGTGCGGGTCTCCCACTTCATGGGTCTCCCCTTGTTGTTCTGTACTCCTTTTCGTAGTCCATCTTTGGGTTAAAGAGGCTATTGTGGGCAGCGAGCAATGTTTGTGGGACAGTGAGTCCAAACAGCGATTGTTTGGACCAGCATTCCTGATAGCACGAAGGAGGGAGGAAGGGATGCAGGAGGTTGATAGAGGTTGGGTGAGGGTGATGACGCGGCAAACCCGGCAGGTCCCGAGTTGGGCATGGCCAGCAATGACATCATGAAGTTCTAAATATAATCGACGTCAAAAACGTCATCCAAAATCGGTCGCCGCCATCCATCTATTTCCACCCGATTTTTGAGGCGCACACACCTGATATGGGATACAGGATGTCCCTAGGTACATTCTGGACGGTGAGCGACGACGAGCGACCCCCGTCGCTGCCGCGGACAGCGAGCAAGGGGTTTTGGTGCAGCAACAGTGCATTGTTTGGCACTGTTGCCGTCCCAAAGCCTGGTGCCGCCCCCGGCGCCCTCAGAGAGGCCCCATGCATGGATCCTGGCTACTACCCAGGCCAGGCAAGGACCCGGTGGGCATACATGGGGTACTTCAGGGTACAGCCGGGGTTCCATGTATGTATATAGCTGCTATGGCTGAGTACAAACCAAAAAAAGCTATTTTTGTACAGACTACAGGATTCGCGTACGTCGACCGAAAAAGAAACGTGAACAAATGTCATAACAATTCTTGAATCTATTCAGTCTTTCTCTTGTCCTTTACTTCTCGTGGTCGGCTTCCAATCGTGTACCCCACAGTCCCAAGGAGCACCAAGAAAGCTCCAGTCCACATCATCCTATCATCCACCTGTTGTGGTCGCTTCGTCGAGCCCACACCAACGAACGACGAACCAACAGTGCTCAAAACCGCATCGACATCCACACCAAAGTGGCTGGCAGACCCGGCAAATCGGTCTAGTCCAAGAAGAGCCACGAGACGATGGAGGCCGTCTCGCACAGCCAACCCGACTTGGTTCACGCCAATGACGCTGATGATGAGGCTGACGGCTTTACGCACGACAAGCACGAGCGTCACCGTCAGTGCGCTAACACGGGTTGTCAGTCTGTGAACACCTGCCACGCAAAACAGTTGCGTCACAGTGTTCAGTATCAGTGGCAAGTAAATCTGGGGAATCGATAACGAGAACACTATCGGACTCCACGTTGCATTCTCTGCAAGAGGAGGCTGGGAGATGGAGAGTAGGGAGATGTTCTCTGATACACGGAATATTTGGATTGGGAGACTCGGGAGTGAGTATGGGGGGATGATGTTGAGTGGATATGTGGTTGTGAGATTAGCTGTAGTGGGGATGGGGATGTTGAACTCGGCTCTGGGACCTATCGAGCTGATGTCATGCATCTGCTTCGCCAGATCTGGGAGTAATGGAATGAACATGGGGAGAGCGAGGATGTGGAGGTAGAACATGGATTCCTGCCATGGCGCAGGACCTTCAGAGGAGGTTCCCGTGGTTTTAGTGGTGAGAGTTGGCCGTCCATATTTTGTGAACGACCAGTCTTGGACCAGACCGAGGAAACCTGATAGTACGAGCGCTAACGTCAGAATACCGATTCCGGTGGCGTAGGTGTATGGATCGAGGGGAGAAGACGACTTGGAAGAGGAAGATTGGGCAGACAAAGTGGTCACGATGACACCAAGAGTAACGAGGATCACCGAGAGCACTTGTGTCGAAGTATATCTATGTACTCTCGTCAAATGTTCTTCATTCACTAAACAATGCCTGTGTGACGTACCTCTTCTTTGATATCAACCACCCAAGCAGTAAGCTAATCATAAGCCCCCCACTCCTAAAAATAATATGGACGGCCATGGGAATCCGATACGCAAAAGCGGCATTATTGAGGAGCGAAATCAGATAAAACAAGACAACTTGAAGCAGATAGGCTGTGATCGGCACCCTCCTTGGCCTCAGTCTGGGCCCAAACCGTGTCCAAACCACAAACTTCGGTAGACCATGGAGAGAAATAATGAGAAACTGGAAAAGAGTAAGCACAGAACCAGCCTTGGGATGTTCTAGCGTTATCTGTTCAAGTGTGATGGCGTTACTGCAACATCCGCCAAAAATAAGAGAGATAGTGGTAATCCAGCTTGATAAAGCAGATAGCATGATGGATTAGAGATGCTTTAGAGATGGTTCATGGGAGTTTGGAAAGGAGAGACATTGTGGACAACGCAGAGCCTTACCTTGCGCCGCGAGGCGCCCGCAACGAACACGTACGTTTGGATCACGTGAAGGCATTTTTGAGATACTCGGCGTTTGCCGCTCTCAGATGGAGGCCTCGAGCTCTCGCTTACAACTCTTCTTCAAACCATTTTGAAGTTCCAAATCTTTTCTCTCAACATTTCTCTATCGCAGGAACATCTCTTCTCGTTGACATTGGCCTGATGTTTACCAGATGTCTGGACACTGAAGACATGGGCCGAAGTTGAACCTCGTTTCTTTGACCTCTCTTGTGGACCGTTGCTTATTTTCTGTACCACGAACTGGTCAGCACTCGTGAAAAATTTGGAAAGTACTGACGAAGACCACCGTGGCCTATGTGGAACGTGAACTCTTGCTCTTGGACTGCTGCTTTGTGAAGCTTGGAGATTCCGGTGATCATGTTCTGGTTCGGTCTGTTCCTTCTCATTGGACCCATTCCCGTTGTAGACCCTCGGCCTGTTACATTAACTACATCGTACAGCCGCCTTTCGTCCATCCAATGCCCGAAGTAATGTGCAGAAGAGCATATATGCATTTTTTGGCTTTGTGAACATTGTGGCTCCCGGACTCTGGAGAAACGGGGACGGGGAGCGGTCCGGACCCGGTTATGATGTCAGATCTGAGTGAATTGCGACTGTTTCTCCACGACTTTTCAAATCTCCCTTGCCCCCTTCTTCCTTCTATACCACCACATGCATTTCGGTGCATTCTATGACCACCGTACGCTCTCTCCACCCACCCGCCCTAGTCCCTCAAGAAATCATCGACCTTATCATCGATGAAGTCGCTCTCCAATCCTACAACCCAGACCACAGTTCCAGGCAACTCGCCACTCTCAAAGCGTGCTCTATCGTATCGCGATCATTTCACTTTCACTCGCGCCAGCACCTCTTCTCAGAAATCAACTTCAAGCTCGACAGCCGTGCCCCGCGACGTGCGTCGAAACTGCTGAAAATCCTCGGGGATAATCAGGATGACGGCGTAATTAACGCCATCAGGGCATGCAATGTGACCTTGGACGACCCTTTGGGTGCTCTTAGGGGAGCGATGTATAGGAATAGTTTTGAGAGGCTCGGTGTTGGGTTACAGAAAACGTTCCTTCGATTTCTCAAGAAACTGAATCTGGAGAAGGGGAGTGTTGAGGTGGTCAGAGCTCTTGATGCATTGAGTGGTGCCGAGCGGTTGGAGCATCTAGGGATTGTTGGACAGGGCGGGCTCTGTCCCTGGAACAATAAGAAGGAAGGGGTAGACGATTCGTTGCGCCGATTATGCCACAATGGTTCCCTCAAGTCATTGGCTATTGCGCGTATCTTGGACGTCCCCGATTCGTTCTTGTTGGACCTGCTTTTGACCGCCAATCTACGAGAATTGAAGCTTGCCAGCATCACTATTTCCAGTTTACCGATTTTTGAAACCTCAATTCCGACCGCCATCGACCTCCATGAAAATGGGCCTTGCATTTCTTCAAAGATAGAAAAGCTAGAAGTCACAGGACTTCGTTTCAGGCGCTTTCTCGACATCTTGAAACCGTCAATCCAACCCTCGTCCTCATGCACCATCTCATTTCCCGAGCTGCACACCCTTGTATTACCAGTTCCAACTACGTTTTCGGAATTGGAGGACCTTTGGCAATTTTTACTTGAAGTAGCACCATCATTACAGACCCTTCATCTCCAGCATTTCCAGTGGGCACGTAAGTTATCCCCTATTTATCTATTTCTTTCTTCGCCTAACTTTCCGTGATATATTCGTAGTACATGACGTATTCTCCGTAGGTCCAATTCGACTCAGCTCCCTGACGTCATTGCATCATTTGGCATTCACCACGACCTCCTTCGACACCGCTCAAAACTTCAGTGGAAAGTTGGAAAATATCGGTAAATTCCTCGCGCTGAACAGCTTACCAACTACTATCTCCTCCATCACCCTGGACATATACGTTCACCGTAGCCTCAAGCGGCAGCATCGCGACCTGCGAATTTTTTGGAAGGACCTCAAATCGAACACGGGATGGGAAGCAATCGACTCGGCGTTATGTTCTGACGCGTTCCCAGCGCTACGGAAGGCCGCGTTTAATGTCAAGTTTTTCTATTATGAAAAGGGAAGCCAGGTCTCGCGCTCGCGCTTGGAGAGAACACCGGCCAGTGGCCAGGTTCGCGTTAGGATGATCTTACCTCGATTGGCAGGGTCTTTGGTGGACACACAGATTAAATTACATACAGTGTATAGTTGTAAGTCATTTTTAGAACGTTTTAGTGTTGTTTAAATTTAATTCAATGAGATGGAATATTCAACATGATTCAAGCCTTGGTTGAGCCTCGGAGGGCTTGCCAATGGGTGCGTCCTCCCTTCCAGACCCGTGTCGCAACCTAGATGTTTCATATATCTGGCTCTTCTCTCTTTGATTAAATAATTAGACAATAGTCATCCGAATGCAATCTGCCCAAAATCTGCCACGAGCGGTGCCAATTAGCCGTTCCTGCCGAATTTGGAAACAACTTCCTAATTTGCTCCCTGAGCTAACGTGACGCTAGTGCTGGTCACTCACGGGCTGGTCACGGCTGTTGAACTTGAACCAATCCTTGACCAATCCTGAAGAGGTCAGGTTGACTTTTGTGAGTCTTTTGAAGCATATCGTTTTAACTTGACATCCAATTAAATCAACGCAGCAAAAGTTCAACAGAAATACATTTGAAATGTTGTTGATTGGATGCACCAAAAATGCACACGACGCCGCATGCACTAGGACGCGCAATCTCACATCCGGAGGCTTGATCAGGATGATAATGTTGTCATAGATCTTCCGCTGGATATAGTCTGGTCGTCACTGGGGACTCAAGACACCACAAGGGAACTGCTTCGTCATATGGCCCCACAACAATCTCAATTCAAGTCGAACGTTGAGGGCTGAGCTTGCTTCAATGCTTGCAACTTGCCGCATCGTAGGGACTCGGAGGTCTGATCCGATCTCTGTGCTGGCTCACTTAACGCTCCAACAGTTCGTCTGTCACTATTCTTTCCTTCACTGTGCTGCCAAGTCCTTGTGGTGCAGGCAACGAGCCTTGTATGTTGACTGAAACATACATTATCGACAAGCCTTACGACCAAGTCTAATGGAGGGTTCCATTTGCATAATGACGGCCTCTGCTCGGTAACAGCAACGGTCTATTGATATTTCTGTATAACCCGCTTGTACTTGAACAGCGGCAGTTTGAAGCTAGATACTTGCAGATTTTGTTGACAGGGTTTACTTTAGGTATGTTGGCCAGAACTTCACTTAACGTTCTGTCTGAGCGATATACATACAGATGGATTAACCGATGCCAATTACATTCCTATCTCCCAGTGTTATCTTGGTATCCAAAGACAAAGACAAATACAGCATGACTACGTTGGCACGTTGTGAGATAAGTCCGCTTTGCGCTTTCATTCAACAACCTCATTTTGGAAACTAGACATTTCTATTCTTGCTCTCCACAGGGAACATGCATGCCATCGGCGCCACCCGATCTCTCGAATGGCATTTCCATTGGGCGCTTTGTTGATTCCCTCTGTGTTATATAAACTGACTCGCGACCGTTCAACAAAGTTTCTCTCGACTACTCCTCCCACCGATGCATTATCTTTCTAGAGTAGTGCTGCTATTTGCAGCGTTATCCAGCGTCTCCATCGGCGCGACAGCTGGAGGCGTCGGGCGCTTCGCCATCAACAAGAGATCAACTCCCACTACGACACAGAACCTGACCAGCGGCGAGCTCTATGTTCGGTCCTTGATAGCGAAGAAACCAACTCGACGATGTCAGCACTTCTTTCTTATTTCCCGTTTATAAAGCATCCTCTCATTCCATTTTCATCTTCGATAGCCACCGCACAGCGCCGGCAGGCCTCTCTCATCCCTAATTCCGGTGCGGCGACACTTGGAACGGACTCTGGAGGCACGTATACGCCAGTTGGAAATCTGATGTATGACACTACGGTATCGGATTGGACCGTCTCGAGCAACCCTCCCTCTACCCTCATCCTTCCCTCGACTCCCAGCACGAATTCTGACAATGCTTTACGATCCATCGACGGGGTAAGGATAATCATTCTCACTGTCTGAGTGTTATTAACCGCTGCTGTTTCCAGAGCTACGTGAGCTTGGCGTCCTGCGGCTACCTCTCTGCAACCGACGTCCAGAACTTCTATTTGGGAGGAGGGTCATCGTCGTGAGTCCTCATCTAAACAGGGACGAACGTTTGAAAACTGACTTTGATTTTTGAGATATCTATGCGTCACCAACCTTGATCTTGGAAGTGCGTCCTCCAGCCATATTTCTTTTCCCGTGAATATCTCACTAAAACTCCAATCATAGCGAGCGCACCATCATCAACTCCTTCCGTCAGGCTGGACACTAGCGGAAATGTTCAGATCTATGAAAGCGCCGTGGTAAGCAACGTCCCCGCTCGTTCTAGCAACATTCCCTTGACCCTCGTTTCTTCACAGTGGAATGTAGGTGCTACCGGAAGCCCTCAATGGACCAATAGCGAGACCTTTGGCTCGAGTAAGCTTTCGCGTGCTTTCCACTCGTACCCGACACCACTTTGACGCTGCCATTTCTTCGTTTAAAGCTACCACCCCGTTACAGCTTGTCTACGTCAAGTCCGCATACCTCTGGCCGAACGGAAAGCTCCTCGCCGTCGCGGATGTCAGCGCGTTCCAATCGTATTTAGAGACTCAGCAAGTGACCAATGGTTACCCGTTGGATCAATATCCCTTGACGATACAGGAACTGGTGCGTCGACCTCTCTATTCTGCTTTGCTGAAAAACAAAAAACCTGATCAACTGCTTTTTTTTTTCAGGTCATGAACGTTTCGTCGTCTTGAAATTTGAATTATCTTAGACCCTTACTGTAGATATGCCTCCAAGCCTCGAATTTGATTTATTTCTTATCTATAAGTATATCCAATATATCTCGTTGGACTATCATATCTCTTTTTAGAATTTATTTACTTTTGTGTTTTCTGGCTCCGTCGGAACCAGATTTTCTTTTCTTTCAAAATGCGTCCCTAGTAGTACCTACCGTACTGTTGTGCTTTGTAGTACCTTCATAGTAGTGTCGACATCCTTTGTCTTTGAAAGTACGGCATATCTTGCGGACTGGGCGCCCATTCAACGCCCAACGTCCTCGAGAACAAGATTTGACCTCGCATGCATGTTTAAGTTCTGCCGCTCTTGTTGTTGAGTTTCTGTGGAGCGCTCTTGGTACTTAACGTTGAACGTTCATCTCGAGCATCCCTTGTTCTGTGAGTCCAATCTCACGAATATGAATACTCTCAGTGATTGAGGGTGAAGATGTCTATTGCTCTCTCGTTAAAATGACTCCACCTATCCAGAATCTTCCAGTCTCGATTAAATGAAACAAGGCGGCTCCCGTCATGTTGAAGATGGGTTGTGGGGCTCTTCTTGGTAGCATGCTAAACGATGGATAGAGAATGTCGTCCCGAAGAAACCACATCAGCCAACAGTCCAGAGAGATCCATCCTCAGTCCACGTTGGGTGGTCAACGGTCCGATAGCACAAACGATCGATCGTAGTTTATAGTCACTTTAATACCTTCAGAACAAGTAGAATTTGGCCGTCGTTGCTGACGCTCCGAGGCGGAGAGGAACTCTATTTGCCGATACAGAAATCACGAAAGAGAGAGTCTAATACGTCTTCGACACCGATGTCACCCGTGACGCGGCCAATAGCTTGAGCAGCATACCGAAGTTCTTCAGCAGCAAGGACGATCTCTTCTGAGGCTGCGGTATTAAAGGAAAAGAAAAAAAAGGTCAGTATAACACCATAGTGGGTTTAAAAGACAGTCAACCCACGCAGAGCGATAAAAGCGTCTAAGAATTTAGACGCTGATTCTAGGTGGACCCGATGCCGCGTACGCGTGATGAGCGGTGCATGGATCTTTTGTTGGCATTCGGCCGCAGTTTCGATGTTGAAACTAAAGGAGTCATAAGTAATTGATTCCCAAAAAATAAATTTAACATCATACCGAGTTTTCAGTGCTTTTGCCAGGCCCTGGACAAAAGCATGAGTTCCTTCACCAGTGGTAAGACTGGCTGACCATGATCGATCGCGAAGGTCGGGCATATTACTTGAAGCTAGGACAGCTTCCAAGTCGTTGATACTCTGATTTGAGTGGTCAAGGAGGTCTGATTTGTTGAACAGGAAGTATGTCGTCGGGGTGATAAAATCTCGGATGTCGTCCGGAAGAGCAAATGTAGTTTTCGACGAGGAAGATACGGTCAGAACTTCGGGTAACGGAAGGACACAAAGAGAGATGTCCGCATTTTTCACCCTGTAGAATATGAGGTATTTAGATAGACGAAATTATGAAGAAACAATCGATGAAATCCTCACGCATCAATGCCACGCTCTACACCGATGCCTTCCACAACATCTTTTGTCTTTCGAATCCCAGCAGTATCAGCCACAACGACCGGCAAACCTCCAATGTCGAGCGTAAGTTCTAGGACATCTCTCGTAGTTCCAGGTATCGAGGTCACAATGGATGCCGGTCGATTTGCTATGTCACAATTTTGAGCCAACGAAGAGAACGCAAGAAAAGAGATCAGATACCTAAATGATTGAAGAGACTACTTTTTCCAGCATTGGGGGGTCCGAAGATGGCCATTTTGATCCCTGAGCGAATTAGTTCACCCCGTCGGTGGTCAGATAAATGATTCTGAATTTGAGCACGAAGGTTTGTGGCCTCTGTTTTGGCTGAAATCAAATAAAATGTCAGTGGAAATCTGGGATGTATACGAACAGAGAATCTTTACCTTGTTCGAACACTCCTTCCTCAATGTCTTCACCTTCACCAAAGTCTATCAAAGCCTCAACCTGAGCAAGACAATGGATAATTTGGCTTCGTAATTTATCGTATTCTGCTCGAGTTTCTCCCTAAGACGGATCGGCATCAGCACTAAATTTTGTCGTGCATGATAATTGGCATACTGACTCCGGCACCACCTAACGCCCAAACCCTTTGAACTTCTGTGTCGGCCTCAATAAGATCATGCAGCCCTTCAACTTGTGTAAGATCAAGTCGTCCTCCAAGAAGGGCTTGTCGCGTAAACTCCCCAGGTTCAGCCGGGCGGAGTTGTGGAAATGCAGCAAGTGCAGAAAGCAAAGCAGAAACGAGAGCTCGTCCAGAATGAATATGTAGCTCTAGCGTCGGAAGAGTCGTAAATGAATAAGGTGCTAAATAAATATTCTCCAAGTCAGCATAATATAATTTGGAGAGAAAAAGAACAAGTTTTGAATATACCTCGGAAATAAACTGCCAGACCATCGTCGATCAAGGATTCGTTTTCTGGATGAACAATTCGACAACGATGTAGTTTCCAAGGTGTTGGATTAGGAAGAGGCTTTTTGGGATTATGAGACCTGGTCATCCGCTCCCATACATGCAACGCATCTGGCCCAGAAACGCGTACAACGGCGACGCCTCCTTTTCCGGGTGGGGTAGAAAGGGCATAGATAGTTTGTTTCTGGGCATCAGTGGATACCAAATTCGCGAGAGTCCTCCTCGTGAATCCATGTGGTGGTGGTGTCCGTATCCTCGACTTGATATTTTTGCAAGTATGTCTGCTCGCTGTATGGATCCAAGTCGAGAATTGTGGAAGGAAGCCCGAGGTCATGATGGTCAGAAATTGAGCACGTGGTGGCCACTGCAGGGTTTAGTAGCTGTAGTGCAGTGCTTGTACTTGAGCTTATCACTGAATTTCCTCCTCCACATCCCTTTACCTCTGCAAATACAGTCTAACCACCGTCTTGATATACAAAAATGGGTCAATCGCGTATGTATATTCTCCAAAATCACCTTTTGCTCCCTGAACTGATCGATTGACTGATGTACAGCTTCGCAATTTATGGAGGACATGGAGAGGCGCTCCAATTGTTCGTCCAATTCTCCAAAATGCGTACAAGACATGTTTAACTTATCGTTCCAATACGACAGTCACTCAGCCAGAGCTGGAACGGCTAAAGAAGCGCTTCATGAAGCTCGATAGGTACCCCTCACTTTCGGCGCTGTTGTTCCAACCCCGCTGACGATGCTTCGCGACGATAGCGATGGTTCAGGATCCATCGATCGTGAAGAATTCTTGCAAATACCTCAAATTGCTACGAATCCTCTTGCTTCGCGGATGATTGCTATCTTCGACCAGGAGTGCGTAATGTTATGTCCTTTCTATTGTTCAGGTCCTCAATTACCTTCCGAACAATCAGTGGTGGAGGAACGGTCGACTTCCAAGAATTCGTCGGCGGTCTGAGTGCATTCAGCAGTAGAGGTGGCAGGGAAGAGAAATTGAGATGTCCGTTATTTTCTCCTTGTTGCGTTGCAGAAACTCTATTAACTGGCCGCCCCCTCCAAACATTTCATTTCGAAACCTTTTCCAGTTGCCTTCAATGTATATGATGTTGATCGAGATGGCTTCATTTCCAATGGTGAACTCTTCCTCGTTCTCAAGATGATGGTTGGGAACAATTTGAAAGTCAGTAACGTTATCAACTATTATTAAGAAAAACAACCTACAACCTGAATCTTAGGACCAACAACTTCAACAAATTGTGGACAAGACCATCATGGAGGCAGATCAAGATGGGGATGGCAAGCTTAGCTTCGAGGAGTTTGCCCAGACGGTCGCCAATACGGTGCGTTTCTTACGTATGCTTCCTGCCGGGTTTATTAATCAAAATATTCATTCTCTAGGATATCGTCAAACAAATGACCCTCGAAGATTTGTTCTAATGACTAGACCCTCTACTCAATTCCAATTCCATATTCCTCGCAATGACACAGCATGGCCACATCCGACATTTTCTCAGCACATCCATCAACACGCACACGATCTCCATTTCCTATTCTAGTCGCTCAATAGCAGCAACCAGAACACGCTTTCCACATACCCATCCCAATACCCGCCCCAGCACCACCCCCCGACGTTCACGTTTACCCTCGATCAAAGGTTAATCAACACCATATACCAAAATTTGAAGCAGACGCAATGGGCAATCCATGCAACTCAGTCATGGTCGGCGATAAACAATCACCCTTTGCCTGTCAAATTCCGTTCCTTCTTTAATTTCTTGTTATTCCGGGTTTGATGATCCTTTTCCCTCCTTCCTCTCGTCTTTACCTGCTTTCTTTCCTGTACATACTCTTTTTTGTGATAGTCGTTGTTGTACTCTGGTTATAAGACTTAATTGAACCGCGTTTATCAGATATTCTTTTTGGGTCATAACTTTGAAAGAAAGGGCCCTATTAGACCATCTCGAATTGAAAAACACAGAAATATAAAACGACATTAATTAGATGCTGTGATTTATCAGTGGCACTATCCCGGACAACAATAAATCCAATCCTTCAAGCTTCAAAATTTGAGGAGGCTTCATGTCCTATGTTTTAATTTCGTTCATACGACCCCACAGTCCCCCCTAAAAAATTTCAAAAAAATTCAACTGAACATTCAGCCCACAAAGAGTAAAATAGACCACTGACCTTGGCGTATAAAGTGACGTGTATCGCAGGTCTGATCTTCTCAATCGCTTCCCTTCCATTCCCTTCTGTCGCCCAGCTCGCTGGTGGCTTGCTCTCTTCGGGCTGGGCGTCTGGAGCTAGCGTAAAGTTGGTGAATTGTTGCAGAAGCTTGACGAGGAAGAAGCACGATTCGTGGAGAGCGAACTAGAAGTAAATAAATACATGCGTCTACTGTCAGCAACAGGAAACGGGACAGAAAGACAAAAGGAAAGAGGAACACTAAACGTGACGCACTTGCTGTCCGAGACATATACGCGGACCAGCGTTGAAGGGGATGAAAATGAATGGATTTGGTGTGAGATATTTATGCAGGCGTTCGTCTAAGAAGCGGTCTGGATCGAACTCGAGGGCTGTTATTTCATGATGTTCAGCGACAAGTTCCAAAAATTGATGAGAGATCTGACATACCATCAGGTCCCCACAAGTCTGTCCGGCGATGAATGTGAAAGATGCTGTAGAGGATTCTGTGGAGGAGATGATGAGTCTTGCGAAAAAGGCAGAAGAATAATTTCCCTCATTCATTGACCAACCTTGTATTTTCAGGGACATAATAAGGCTTTGAATCTGGGGATTTGGACGTCCAGGCGGCAGGTTTACATGACATTCTGAAAATCCAAAACTAGCTCAACATGGAAAGTATCATCATAATTGAAGAAACGTTGCTCACCGGCTATTGAAAGGTCTGATGAATCATGAGGTGGTGAGTGACAAGAAGCTTTGCGAACAGTCGAAGAATGATGATGCATACACTGGAGGGTAGAGTCTTAATACCTCTAAAGGACATAGAATAAGCAACCGACACAACCAAAGGCTCAAGAAAAGGCAAGCCTTACCATTAACAAATGCCCGCAAATACTTCATATCTCTGATATTATCATAGGTGGGCCGACTGGTAGGCCCAACAATGTCAAGGACCTCCTTCTGAAGCCGTCGAGCGATATCTGGGTGTTCTGAGAGCATGTAAAATGCGAAGGTTAGAGTGCTCGCTGTCTATGAGTATAATTAGTGGTGGTGATGGTTTGAAAAGATTGATATACTGACTGTGTCGCGTCCGGCAACTAGGAGGTTGATCATCTGAAAATAATCGTGAGCAAGAAGAGTGTCTTTGGCTTCCTTTCAAAAGTGTTAAGGATGTACCTCGTCTTTGAGAACTTCGACATCTGTTGATATAGCATTATCTGCATGAGACTTGTGCACTTTTGACACGAAAAAGAAACTAGACCTTGCGTATGCTCAACCAAATTGGAAAGCAGCGTCTCTCCTTCAACCCCCTTCATTCCTTTCAACTCCCTCTCTTTCTTCTCTTGCAAAGCCCTCAACATCACAGGACCCGTAAACCCATCCATGATCTTCCGTAAAGGCTTAATCTCATCTTTCCAGAACTCGCCCAAAGGCCAATTGGGTCCCATGCGTGCCCGTATCGACGCCCTGTTCTGTGCCTGTGAAAACGCATCGGCGAAGACGGTAGAAGGGTGGTTCAGAAACTCGGCTGAGTTTGGAACTTTGGACGTAGGGGAGTAGGGAATCCCAGCCGAGAGGGAGTCTACGTTGTGGCCGAAGAGGAATTGGGTGGCGGAGTCAAGAGTAAATCGTGAGACGAGATCCTTGAAAAAAGCAAAAGAAAAGAAAAATCAATAATAAAAGGATTTGACCATAATGCTATACTTACCTGGAAGTCAACAGCCTGTCCTTCTGCAAGACGCGCTTTGGCTAATTTAAGAGCATGATCCGCGTGTTCTTCGAAAATATCAAAATCGCTGATTCTTTCCCGGCTAAAGAAAGGCCGAGTCATCGTCCGGTGAAACCTATACATAGAAGTAGTAAGTACACTTCGTTCAAATCCTAGGTTATTACAGGGGTGGAAAAAGGAGATGAGATATTCACTTCCACATGTCGCCTGGTCAAAAGAATTAGAAGTCTTGCATTGAATAGAAACCTTGGAGTGAACGAACCGTCAGAATTGAAGACTCCTGTTCCAAGAAGGGACTTGAACTGCGAGTACATGACGGGACCTACCATGAAAAAAGAAAAGTTAGTGGAGTCCCCCAAATTCAATAGTTAGGTATAATCACCCTTGTCGAAAGTATCGAATTGAGTCGCAAGAACAGCCTGAAAGATCCAAAGGTACGGTCAGGGGATGAACTGGAGAAGCATTAGCCGGATTTCCTCTCAATTCACTTGCCTTGACGTGCTCCGGCTCGAAAGTGATGATCTGGGACGGACAAGAAAGTGCCTCAATACGAATGGATGGTCCTTCTTGATCAAGAATGGTGACTTACTCGATTATCTGACATGAGTCTCAGCTGATATACATTTCCATACATCCCCTTCCACTTCAGCAGCAGATCACCTAGAGGTTAACGGCGTAGGAAGGAAGTGGCGAATAAGATGGCGGTTAATACAGCTTCCAACCACCAGTGTCGCAAATAAGACTTGCCTGGGTATGCGTTCCTAAAATCCTTTATGAGTGCCGACATTATAGATAAACCGGCAAAGCCTGGTCTCTTTTCCTCGACATGGGGGATGATGAATGCATTGTTCGCATCTGCGGCCTTCCTATCGAGATATCTGGTGTAATACCGCTGGAAGATGGACAACGCCGGTCGAGCTAGCAGTCCAGCAGTGATATACAGCCAAGTCGGCACGTCTCTCCCCAGCAAAACCTGGTCGGTTCGTAGAATTGCGATTGCGACGACTGGCGGAGCGAGGAAGAAGGGCAATAGCCTGAGGAAATACAATGGTCCTGGTGGCACCTCCATTGTGGTCTAGACGAAGGCTATCGCTGGGTGGAAGTGATGGTTGTCCCCAAGAACAGGAATTGGGAAAAATACGAATAGCCTAACGCGCTGGTCTAATCAGGGTTATAAGGTCAGCGTGGGGCGGTGCCAGAAATAGACTATTACATAGGAGACTAAATAGATGGTCAGATGGCAGCTGGGCGCTGTTACTTACCATACATACGCGCCTTGGGAATTTCGGTCGCTCCGACGTCGAGATTAGGTACTTTTACAAGTTCCTCATGATCATGGAGCCTAATTGCTCTTGCAAACATCCAGCAGTTTGGCGGTTTCATGGATGACCACCGCTACCAGGAACCTCTAAGTATTAGTAGAGAGATAGCCACAGCACATCCAAATCTCTTCTATGATGTAGATCTGCTCGACCGCCGACAAAATGTCTGAGAATGCACAACCAAGGCCAAGATGATGATGGGTGAAGAAAAGGAAGAGGCGCAACAGGCGCGCCGGCATCCCGGATGAAGTTGCACTCACAAGGAAGTCATCCGACACATCAAGTCTGGCATTCAACCCCCTTTGATTGAACGGAACCCTTCCGAGATCACCTTCTGTCGCCCCATGTCGAGTAAGCAGATATTACCTGACGAGAAGGAGATAGCAGAGAGCAAAGAAACAAAAAAGTGGAAATATATCGGTCAGTGCCATAAGAAGCGAGCAGTGAGCACGGAAGATGGCAAAGATGCGAGTGGTCGTGGTTGTGCTTATTTCAGGCCTTCAGGAATAACTGAGATTTCCTTTGGTTGTCACTTGCCAGTGTAAAAATCCGCTATAGTATAAATACCGTCAGAGAGGGATAGGTTGAGCTTGAGAGTATGTACAAAAATCAAGAGAATGCGGAGTTCGACGGTAAACTATCGATATCTTGTTCCATCCTACGGAAAGTTTGGAACGGTTACGACTTTGATATGTAGGAATATTCCTGTAGAAGACCTCGCGTCTGGATGATTGCGAGTGTATCAACATAAACCAAATGATTGTAGATGTGCCACTGGAACATGACTTGAACAGGAGGACAAAGATAAACTTGGGGTTTGGGAAGAGCCAGGTCTTCTTCTAGTCGGTTTGGGTTTGAACCAAGGTTGAAGATTATTGAATAAACCTGCCTCAAGGAAAGTGCCTGGAAAATGTCTAGGCAAAAGGGTATGCTCTATGGGGAAACGGGGGGAAAGAGAGATCCAACGAAGGCTTTGACTCGGATGGATTTATTGGTTATACATTGTGATCTTTATGTCCAGTTCCACTTGTATCATATTCGACGCCGAGACAGAGGGCAGGAGTTCTGGAAGTTGGTTTCCGATCTTCTCAAGAAGATAAGTTCGAATCGAGCTTAATGCCGTCGATCCTGGCGAGATGTATTCCAGGGTGAAATGGAGTTTAATGGTGCGGAGGTTAGGGAACGTGGGGCTCATCAACGTGCTATCGACACCATGCCACTCCGCAGAAGGCCTAAAGCACTCCATCTCGTTTTTGCGGGTAAACCAAGCATATGAAATGTTTAAAATGAGCGTGTCGATGGAGATACACTGTGCCACGGATTGGGGAGAAGTTGGATCTTGAAATCGTACGGGGCTGATCAAGGGAATGACGCTGAGCTTAGGGCTGGTATGTTCGAATACCCAATTGATTTCCAGGACTTGGAGGTTCCGCCAGTCATTGAATGAAAGACATTTCGCGACACCCAAAGTCCCGTAAGGATCACAATCATATAGCCCATACCGATCATCTGAGTACCAATATGATTTAATACACGTCTCCAGAACGAAAGAAAGACAGAAGGCATAACGTACATCCATTGACACATAAATATCTCACAGACGGCATGACGAGTCCACGGTTTCGAAGCGCTTTGGAGGATATATCCAGTCTCTGAAGGGCGGATAGATCTAGATAGGCACCAAGGCACATATATTGTGCCGTCTGAGCACAAGGGAGAAGAATCTCTATGGATGTGTTTGTGTCAGTGTCGATAGAGAGGGTTTTCAACTTTGGAAGAGTCTGTGAGGTAGTTTGGAAGTCCGGAGTGCATTTCTCGAAGTCGACATCAGAGATGTGTAGTGAGGTAATATCAGAAAAGCTTGTGATGAATGACTTCGGGAAATCGCTCAGACGCACAAGCTTGAGTTGAGTTACGGTTTTGGATGCACAGAAACGGGAGAGTGCTTCCATGAGGTGGACATCAGGATCTTTCGGTTGATGATAGACTCTTGGATTAGGAAATAATTCGAGAGACTCGACATGAGATAAACAGTCGAGGATCGAGGGGAGGATAGAACTTTTATCTTCAAGGCGTTCTGGATACGTCCCAAGTTTGATGGCCACCGATCTGACATTTATGCCTAGGCTGGGATTTTGTCGAAGTAGATTCAAGAATTCTTCCAGTCTAGGGACTAGTTGCTCCTTAGGACATCCATCCCAAGGATCTTCTGGTAGCACTAGATGTCGAAAAAGTATTCTGCGAGAGGGGCCCAGCAATGACCAAGAGCTGAGCGAGCACGCTTTTAAAGCAGATCGGCGCTCTTCGACATCTCGATATCGGCCCACTTCCCCAATGATGTGGTCAAACAACTCTTGCGGGATCATTTGTTTCTGTAGAAAAGGACACAGTGGTAGAGAATAGAAAACAACCGATGATTGACAACGTGGCCTGGGCGTCGATGCGGGGTCTGAATTTTGTCAATGTGAGAGAATGAACTCGCACCTTCTTCATTACCTTTGGGAATTACACATTCAAATATTCAAGTCTGGAACTATGAAGGCCAGTCCTATCCAACAGCGCCTCAATTCTGAAGATTCGGGAGCGTGAACATTTGCATTATTATTGGGCAGCTTCCAAACTCGAGCAGATTCAACGAGCACCACACAGCATGTAATAATATTTTTGAGCATCTAAAACAGCAAAGTCTACTGGGTCAGGTCACGATCACAGAAATATTGTATGTATGTATGTATACGTTATAGAAGTAGCAATAAGTCGTTAGAAGTTAGAGCGGTGAGCCCACGAGACCCAATCTCGTCCCATCTTCCCCCCGTCAATTAAACCATAATTTTTTGTCGGACAGTCATCTCACTGGGGAGGGATAACCTTGTCAACGGACGGTGGGAGGACAAAGTTCTTCTCCGAAAGAGGAGTCTCCACTCCCGAAGACGAGCCGTTCGCGTGTCCATTCTTCACCCCATTCGCCTTCGCACCCGCACCACCCCTCGGAGGCGGCAAAACACCCTTCGCCTTCTGCAACCCCCTAAAGAACTTGGTCCCACCCGCATAGAAGAACACCAAACTGCCCACGATGACGATATGCCCATACCACCCGAGGGCCTTCCACGTCGTGATGGAGTCGGCACCGGAGAGGATGATGAAGGGCGAGGCGGAGTAGTTGAGGATCATCGCGGAGAGCACGATGCCGCCGAGGTCGTAGATCCGTTTGATGAGTGTTGGTGGGGCGTTGGTGGCGTTGGGGGAGGAGGGGGGCGGGACGAGGAGAGGGCGGAAGTTGGCGCGAGCTTGTCGTGCCGCGGCGGTGATGAAGCCGCCCATCATGAAAGTGAGGTAGTATCCACTCGCGATGCCGTGCTAGAAAAGAAAAGAAAAAGGATGAGTGGATATCGAAAAAAAGAAAAGCAAAGACTAACCCAGAAAGCACTCGTGAAGAAAGTGATCATGCTGCTCAGATTGCCCGGCTTCTTACCCTTGGGCGTGACGCGCTTATAAACGCACTCGCGGAGCCACACGTTGGTCTTCATGTTCCACGCGTCCAACAGGACTTTGAAGTTGGATGGGAACTCGATAGTCCACACCTTCACGTTGGCTGCACCGTCCCAATGAGGGACGCCATGCGCACCGACGTCGGTGAAGCCGAGACCAGTAAGGACGCTCGCTCCCTGCAATGAAATTCGTCAGCAAAGCGCGGAGATCGTGATTGGGAGATCTAACCGACCTCTGTCAGAGTCCAGATAGCGTAGTATTTGGCACGTTCGATGGGACCACCAAGCTGGAAGAGAGCGATACTGGAAGGAAAAAGTTAAGCAACTTGACCGTCGAATGAACAACGACGCTTACCGCTTCCACAAAGGCATCTGAGTGAAACCGGGTTTCAATGCCACAGAGAAATTGTAGGTGGGGCCAAGAAGGACGAATGCACCGAGGTAGAGAAGGCCCATGACCATCTTGGTGTACGCAGCGCGTTTGCGGCCGGGGGGGAGCCTGTGTCCTTGTTTGAGCACGGCTTTGACATGGGCGTGTTGGAACATAGTCTCGTTAATCAACTCGGTGTATTCTTGGAAGTCGAGGTATGGACCGACAAGGATACCGGGGAAGTAGAACCTAGATCGTTTGTTAATAAAAGAAACGTCGTTGATAGAAAAGAGTAACTTACGAGTATCCGAGGAATTCGAGGATACTGGGGTACTTGGTGATCCTCTTGGACAATTGCCACTTGTCCAATTCCTGGAGGAAAAAAAGGCTTTGGTTAAGACTTGGATGTTCGTCAAGAGAAAGAGCATACCTCTTCTTTGCGGCGTCCGTCATACACATTCCAAGCGAAAGTGGTGAGCTTCATGGTCAAAACCATCTGAGGCCCGGTAACCTCCATCGTCTCATAGCTGAAGCCATAGATAGCTCGAATCACATGGCTACAGGAGAAAGGTTGTCAACATAATTCTCCCAAAGGTTTTGATGTACATACTTGACTGTCAAATGACCCATGACGATGCTGAACCAAAATGGTCAATAAAAGTTGGTTTCCCTCGTAGAAGTGAAATTCAACATACACAAAGACAATCCATGGCATCCTAGAGCTCTTGTCATACTTCGCGACAAAGTAAGTGGCCAAGATACTGGCCAAAAGCTGGAAGAAAGCGGAGTAGATCTGGAGAACCGGGAAAAAGAAGAGAATGGCGACAAAGATGCTGAAAAGATGGCGGAGAGCCGGCTGGGACGTCGGAATGCGAACAAAGACGCTCGCGAGAGGATAGGCAATCAGCAGACATGAAATAAGCTGGCAAAGAGAGATTTGAGGGTCAAAAAACGATGACACGGTGACTGGATGCAACAGACAGCAACAGACCTTGATTTGGTCGACACTGGCACCGACGGCATTCGCCAGAGGCAGAAAAAGCGCGTCCATGATCCACTCACCACTACAAGAACTGTCAGCAAGCCCAACGTGGACAACAACGAGGCGGGACTTACAAGACCGGAGGAAAAGGAGGTGAAAAACGTTGAATTTTATTCCGAACCTTTGGGGGGCGTCCCTTAGGCTTTCCTTTTCGGGATCTTTCCGGCTCCCCAAGGGCGGCTTCAAATTTTTCTAGCGACAGCAGGCGACAGCTCGAATTCAACTATAAATGTCACTGTCCATGTTCATGAGAACGTTTACAAAGTACTCAAGATCGATTTATTTAACGCCGACACGAGAAAATTGTTGAAGAGATTCAGTGGGCACTGTGACCAACAGACAGCAACATTGGCAAATTATACTCAAGAAAGACGCTGGATATTTCACCAATAACCGACGAATTGTGCACATGTAATTCTTCTATCGATTTCTCCTCAATGATTGGTTCCAAAGAGGTAGAAACGGTGAGCGACAACGCAAGGAAGAAGATGGATATTTCAAAGCATGTCATATTGGATGGAAAAAAATGCATATGCGACAACAGTCGTTGAGGAGGCGAGGACACATAATGCATAGTATTCCAATATCGGCCCAGCACCAAACCCACGTATAACCCACACCAAGAGCCCGTCCCAATTGTTGTTACTCCTGGCTGAGCATATCCTCGCCAAATCGTTATTTTGAGTTGAGGAAGGAAGGTGTTTAGACCTTGAAACCTCTCGACTTTCGGCGACCACGACCTTGCTCGAACTTGCGGCCCTTGGAGATTGTGTAGGGCTTCTTGTTCTTGTGGGGACCTGCGCAATAATGTTCAATGGAAGGAGGAAGAAGGACATTCTGGAAAAAGACGTACCCATGCCGAAGTGCTTGTAAGCTTCCCGGGCAGTCTTGACACCTCTCAGAAGGACAGTGTTGGAACCGGTGGGAGCACGGAGAGCAAGCTGGTCAAGGGTGAGGGCCTCACCACCTGCAGCGACGATGCGCTCGCGGGCTGCTTGTGTGAAACGGAGAGCAGCGATGGTGAGTTTTGGGACGGTGGTCAGGCGGATGTCATCGGTCACTGTGCCGACTTGAACAATGATCTTGGAAGAGACATCGGGGGTGTTGGCGGTTTCTTTGGCGATACGGGAGAGAGAAAGAGGGGCACGGTTGTTCTTCGAGAGGAAGAGGCGGTGGAGGATGGTCTGTGAAGAATAAAAAGATAAGTTTAACACCAACTGATGTCATAAGTGAATTTTAAGCGATTTCACGCACCTTGTTGAAGTTGGCGTCTGTGCGACGGGCAAGGAAGCGGTACAACTGTTCAAATAAACCGCGAAAATCAACATCCAAAGTTTTGTATCTCAAAAAATGGGCAAGGTCGGACCTTCACAAGGAGAAGCAGATAGGGATCCTCGCTCTTGGGTGCGGTGCGGCTGCCCTTCTTGACGTGGTGGTGGGTGATGTCGATACCCTAGAAACAGAGGTCCGTTAGCAGAGTGTCCTCGACACCGACGGCGACGACGAGCTCACCATCTTGGTGGTTGCCGGAATATGGTGTTTGGGCTTGTTGTGGACCTACTGAGAGGCTTACAACTGTACAGACGAGTGATTGAGTTCAGGCTCCGCTTGAAATGACTTTGTCGTTTGCTCCGGAATTCTGCCGCGCCTCTTGGGAAAAGAGCACTGAATTTTGGCTGGCGATGTTTCTATTTTTTTCAGCAGAGCATCTGGCGTAGATAATATGGTTCTTCGTCTGAAATTCCGCATTAAACCTGCATTTTTTGGCGTATCTGGGTGAGATGAAGGCCGTGCACGGCCTAGTTAATGAGATTTTTTGAGCCAAACAAACCACAACAGCTCCTCTTGTTGAACCATCATGGTGAGTCATGTCGCGCTTAGGCCTTTCGCGTCGTGCTCAACGTCGTCCCCGTTCTCCAGTACAACGACAACGCATCTTCCGCCGTCGACCCTTACTCTGATGCCTACAATGCCCCTCCTGCGCCCCCCTCTGCTGAACGCGACCCGCCCGCGCCACGTGGCAGGTCGCGTTCTAGGAGCCCTGTGAGGAGCTCTGCCAACGGCAATGGCGACTCTGGACGCTACAGGAGCCCACCCCCGTACCGCAGCAGGAGGTCTCCACCCCCAAAACGCCATCCTTCTTCCCTGGTACGTTCTTATGTCGCTTGTTTAGTTGCTGTATACCCAAATTGAAAAGGCCAAACAGCAACCAAATCCTTCCAATGTTCTAGGTGTTTTTGGCTTGAGTATCCGTACTCAGGAACGTGATCTTGAGGAGGAATTCAATCGTTATGGTCGCGTCGAAAAAGTTACCATTGTGTATGACCAAAGGGTGAGCAGCTGTTCCCTCGCAGTTTCTGAACACGAGCTAACCATGTGTTGCCAGTCGGACCGTTCCCGTGGGTTTGGATTCATCCGCATGTCCACCACAGAGGAAGCCACGAAATGCATCGAAACATTGAATGGGATCGTAAGCACAAACTATGTTTTTGTTTGTTACATTCTGAGACTCAAGACATATCCATAGGAGTTGAATGGACGTCGCATCCGCGTCGATTATTCCGTCACCGACCGTCCTCATGCCTCCACCCCTGGTGAATA
The DNA here is from genome assembly GCA_019904355.1 of Psilocybe tampanensis. Lineage (NCBI taxonomy): Eukaryota > Fungi > Basidiomycota > Agaricomycetes > Agaricales > Agrocybaceae > Psilocybe > Psilocybe tampanensis. The sequence continues at coordinate 25,665 of JAHXRV010004221.1, forward strand.
CATGGGACACCGTCGTTCCAACCGTGACTTCGGCCGGGACCGCGACAGGGATCGTGATAGGGATTACCGAGACCGCGACTATGGGCGTCGTGGCGGCGACCGTGACCGTGATCGTGATAGGGACAGGGATCGCGACCACTACGGACGGGACCGTGATTGGCGCGACCGTCGCAGCCCTCCTCCCAGGAGTGGTCGATACTCTCCGGAATATAGGCGTCGAAGGAGCTACTCCAGAAGCCCTCCTCCAAGGGGCAGTAGCCCACCCCGCAATACCAATGGCAACGGTCGTGACTACGACGCCGCTCCTGGCAGCCCTTCAGGCCAACCTTCTGGTACCAACGATGGCGCTCGTTGGTAAACGTACGAAGCCATTACCAGCTTGTTTCCGTGTCGCATGTTGTTTCTTTTTTCTTGTCGTTTGTTTCTCTTTCCCCTTGTCTTGCTTGCTCTTCATTTCCCCATTTTGCTTTTATCTGACCATATCTCTCTAATGTGCCCTTTCCTCTGTCGCGGAGGCGCATGTGGCCATTGGTCACCAGGTCCAGGTCTCAAGTTCAAAAAAGAACAGAACCACGGAAGAAAGGACACTTCAAAAGTTTTATAATCAAAAGAACTATCTTTCGTCGTCTACAACCGTTCCACAAGTTTCAAGTTCAAGTTAGTTACAAGATATATCTCCTGCCCCCCATTATCAAACCCCAAAAAAACGCAAGATTTGAAAGAAAACATGAAAAAATGAAAAGCCCGCCCCTCCCTCGTGGTTGTATATGGATGGCCCTTGCGCAGGAATTCCGTTTCTATTTCAGTTTTCCTTTGTGGGCGCTTGCTGATGGAAGTGTTCCAGGGTCCCCACGTTCCTTATTGGACCGAAATTTTTTTGATTGTTCGTTTCCTTGCCAGTCACCCACAAAACCCTTGGTCACTGGTGGAGTGTGGGATTTGTGCTAGCGCCTGGGTCTCATGAATGTCGCTCACTGTCTATGTCTCGTCTCGTCCGTCACATATCACCGCAACCTTGGCCACAAGTCTCAGGAAGACGTCCTGACCGCTCTGTTCTTCTTCGTGGGGTCTTAACCAGTTTGACTCATGCCTTCAAGTTCTCCGTGCTTCCCGTGGGTGATGTGATGTGACGCATCGTTCTTCACTTGAACGATGTGTCATTCATTATGCTTAATCGATAGGCATGTTCATTTTTTTGGGGCTTAAAGCTCATGTTGTTTTTTTCCATGTCGTGCCCTTTGAATTCGTTGTACTTACATATGCATGTATGCAACATGTATGATCCTGTTTACGTTTTTATGCCATGTATATAAAACACGATCGATTATCGATGGAAGACGGTTAATACAACCAGTTGAAAAATATGTATTCCTTCCATCGTCTGGTGTGGAGCTTTCGAACCATCGTGATCGTGAAGGCTTCATCTATTTTGTGATAAGTATATTCCAAAAATATCGTTCCAACACGAGCCTTACTCAAGTTGGTCTTCTCACTAATTGATTCTGTGGCAATCTATACACTGCCTCACATTTGTACACAGCCCGTTCTTTTGGAAGGTGATATGATATCGTTTCGTCTGTGAGTATAGACTCTTGGAAGACTGGCGACCTGGACCCCCCCGAAAAGGAGGCGAAGATCGAAATTGGCGCTCGCTTTGGCCGCTCAGTTTCTTTGCCAAACGGCTTAGAAAAAAAAAAAGTTTGATGTTTGGTACTCTTCGATGACACGGAAGAATTCGATTAATCCGCTCATTATGACCTGATGTACGTAGTCCGCCGTCGCCGGCAGCAGTCTTGGAAGTTTATAGTGTACAATACAGTATGTAAGTGATCGGAGCGCCTATTGATACAGAGAAATGATTGTCCATGAATAAGTTCGTGATGCCGTTGAAAATCCGCACAAAATCCATAACATCTGTCCGTTACGAGAAAGAAAAAATGGCCTGGTCAGCCTTGGGTCGGTCTTACCGAATTACCAGACTGTCGATCGTGATGTCCATTCCACTGCTCTTCCATTTCCTTGTATAATCCTCTATTTCATCATCGTATATAAGGTTCGTGGCGGAAAGGATCCGACATGATTTCATCACGCCGAACTGGGGGTCCGAATCCGATCTAAATGGTGCGTCTTTGGACCTAGACTGGATGAATGCAATAAGTCCGGCGCTTGTGTACCCCCGCCCGTGACTCTCGATCTCACAGTGTTCCAACATAGGAAGTAACGGTAGGTTGGTAGTGGGCCGTGGATTTTTGACAGCGTAATCGTTGTCCAATACAATTGCGGGGACGGTCTTGAGTGTACACGAAGATAAGAAAGAATCCGTGATGGGATCGTCATAGATATCACTGAGTGTGTATTTCAAGACGAGGTGGGTGAGATGGTTGAGATAAGAAAGGCATTGACGGAGTGCTTTCTCCGAGAAGAGAAGATACGTAATGGTAAGGCTGCGCAGTGTTTCTGAGATGGAATCCAAGAAGGAAAAGAGATCGAGTTGGTCTTGGTCGTTTCGATAGACTGCCCGCTGTGGGGGGCCCTCCCATCTCAACTGGAGATCCTCTATCTGCGGGACAGAAATTATGTTTAGGAACCGGACTAGGGATGCCTCTGGGCTTTCCGACCGCGCTCCGACAATGATCTGAAGGCATAGCGTGAGTTTGTTCAACATTGGTAAATGTACCGTGGTGCCGTGACGTTGATGCGCGTTGACCAGGTCCATGGTGCACAATAAATTGAGAGTGCATTCTTTGAGGCGTTTTGTTTGCGATAGAATGTCAAGACACCCGTCTAAATCCAGCAGTATGGGGTTCTCAGGGAAGAGTTCGATCAGGGTGAGTTGGCCCCATGGTAGGTGACGCAGAGAAAGATGTAAGGGAGGAACTGAATCGCGATAACGGCCAAGGAAGACCAGCGACAGAGACCGCAGAGAAGGCAAGTTCTGCATTAGAATATGTTGGGCGGCCGGGAAATCCGCAAGCGGAGCTGTTAGCTCGATATCCTTCCATCGGTGCGCTTCTGGTTCTAATAAAGCGAGAATCTCTTCGAACTGGGCGGTCCCAGGAGGACCTGGGAAGTAGCGATTCGGACACTTGATGCTGAGTGGACATTGTTTTGACCGCATCAGCAACTGTTTCAGTTTCAAATTTGTTGCTGGTTTTAGTGACCGGTAATCCGCCTTGATTTCGAATGCTGACCATAACTTCGCGGTGTTGAAAACAAGGTACTTCCACATACGGCAAACACGAGCAAGCGTAAGAGGTGCTTCGTCGATGGAGAAGGTAGGATAAGGAGGTAGACATTGAAAGAATATTTCAATCTGTAGTTCGACCGGCAACGTGTCGACTAACGATGTTTTGGAAGTCGGAAGAACCTAATAATTCAGAACAATGATGCGTTAATGAGGATGTGTCGAGAAGGTTAGTCCTGAGGCCTGAGGAGTGCCGGTACGTACCGACTCTGCATCAATGCAGGTTGAATGTAACATCGATCCCCGTTTGTTGCAAACGTGGTTTGCTTGCTGTCTGGAGTACAAGGATTGGCGTCTTTCGACCTCGATTGGCATCGCGAAGGAGATAAGAGGAGGGACGAGTTTGATGATCGGTGCAGACTGAACCAAGTTTCAGGGTGATGACGCGAGAAGTGGGTGGAACATGGAACCAAAGGGTGGTATTTAAGCCGCAGGCCGCAGAGCCCACAACACCCGGACGAGAAAAACTCCAACGCGATTATTGGGCATTTGACAGCGTTTAAAAATGGACTCTGCCATGATGACAGGACCTCTTGTAATCCATCGCAATCTGCTTGAAGGTCACCATGGTCGTGATATGAGCTAAGTATAAACATTGTAAACGGCGTCCAAAATCTCCTATTCAGGCTTTTGAAACCAGAACTTGGATACCGAAGTGGTAGTTTGGCGTTTATAGGGCTGAATGGATTATTGTTATCCGAAGGATTGTGGGTTTTGGAGAACAATGGGAGAAAATATCGTTGGGCTGCTTGTTCCAAAAGAGTGAGATTGGCCCGCCATCGTGGCTTGTTGGCATCCACATCTTTTCCTATCCAGAAATAGAGCTTCGCGATGGAGGTATATTTTTCGCAACAAATCGTTGCCTGCAAGTTGCCTGCTGAAGAGACAACATATCTGACATAGAATACAATCAAGTTGTCGTCAGTTGAAATCGTAATCCGTCAAACTGACTGGGTTTTGGATAGTGCCGTTCGAATTTCTGACTCACTGGCATCCTGCAGAAAGCCCGATAAACATGGGACTAACAAGTCACCGACGGGGTCGACACACAACCATGCTACGTTGACGTTGCCAAAAGGACTGACACTTTCCAACCGCGGTGGTGAGATGTCCGGTGAGGATACCCACTGCCACTGTGGTGTTGGATCGACAGTTGGTCGACAAATATATCTCTGGTAACACGGAAGAACTCGAAAGACTAACCCAAAGTCAGGTTAGGTCAGGTTATTTTGTACAGCTGATGTTTCATTCACCCACTCGTTCAAATTCTGATCATTGATACATTATTGAGGGCGTTCATATTAACTTCATACACCGAGGAAGTCAAGCCTTTGTGAGTTGGGTGCCTCGGTGGGAGTATCGGGGTTTTGGCAGTGAAACAAAGATAGACGAGCAGGAGTGAGAAATGCACAAGATGGTAAAAGGCAAGTCAATTCATTTAGGTGATCGACAGTCTCTGGGAGAAATCTTTTCTTCGCACAAACTTCAATATACACAACAGGAATATTATCCTCTTGATGATTACTGACTTGAATGAATGAATTTGAGGAAATATATTGGAAGTGTGGTCATCGATTCGATTGAATCGTGAGGAATATTCGAAAATATGATTCAATACGAATCGAACAGGTATTACTGAAAGTTACACTACGCCCACTCAGAAGAACTTGCCGAAATCGTAGGCTTCTGGTCCAGAATCCCCTTTCTTTGAAGCAGGAGCTTGAGCCTTTTTGGGTGCAACATTAGCGGCTTTGCTCTTGTTCTCCAAGGGTTTTACGGCAGGTTTCTTCGAGGTGTGGGCGTTAAGCTTTGACGGGGTTTTGCTTTTGACGGATGGAACAGATTTCTCTGATTCTTTTGGTGGGGCTTGTGCTGATTTTTGGGGTTTCTGAGCGGCATGGTTGGGCGTGTGTGTGCCCCTTGGTGTGTCCGCTGGTTTTGATCGTGAATGTTTTGATGGTTGGGCAGCAAAAGCAACCTTTTTAGATGGCCGCTCGAGGGCGGGTGCTTCTATTGTGCGCTTCCGTTTTTGTTTGTTTGATACAGGGGGAGGGGTTGTTTCTTCTTCCTCCTCCTCCTCCTCCTCCTCTTCCTCGTCTTCGTCTTCGCCTACCTCGTCGTCTTGATCGTCTTCTTCATCATCAACATCCATGCCCTCAACATCAACCTCGGCGTGCTCGTCATCATCATCATCACTCTCATCATCATCACTATCCTCCAAGGCAGCCCAATCCTCCTCGACAGCGACAGATCTCTCCTCCAGACCGCTGGGCAACATTTTGATGAGCCCACCCGCTTTCCTCCTCTCTTTTCTTGTCGGGATTGAAGCCAGAATAGACTCATCTTTTTTGTAGATTTCGTCGATGAAGGCTTCTTGAGCAGGGGTTGATGATGATTCGGTGGTGTTGGGGGGTGTAGTATAGTGGAGGAATTTGCCAACGCTCCAGTCACGAAGAACAATGCGGGCTGCGCCAGTCAGGTCTGGATCTCCTTTCTATTCAAGATTCATTCAAAAAAGTCAGCGACTTGTAGGAAGTAAATATAGTACAGCAGTGGAGATCATGACACGATTGACCCAGCGCCGTTACGAATGACGCGCTCCAGCTGTCATTGTGCACAAATTTAGGACGACGAACGGGAAAGAGCGATACATACCTTTTTCAAAAGTTGATTTGCACGGGCAACTCCCGTGAGGAAAGCTGTAGGGTCTCCCTTGGCGAAAGCAGCGAGACTGTACGTCAGCATCAAGTCTTCTGTGTTTGCGCGAGACACAATGTGGGCAACTGATGAGCGGTAATTGAATCAGATAGGTTACCCATTCTCCAATCGAGATGATGAAACGTACTTGGGGGAGTTGAGTCTTTGAGTCGGTCAATTCTACCCTTGTTGCGAGTAAGAATATCCCGGGCGCGAGATGCTTCCGCTTTGGATTCGTCGTCATCTTTTTCTGAAACAAAGGACAATCCTGGGGTATCGATGAGGGTGATTGTCTGGCCGTCGACGTCCAATGTAACTTCTTGAGGGAGGATAGTCGTGGTTGGGCCACGAGAGGAAGAAGCAAGGGTGTAAATAGGCAGCGCAGACCGCTGCAGGAGGGAGTTGATAAGTGAGCTCTTGCCGGCCTGCCAAAGGATGAAAGTAAATTTCCAATGTTTCCAAAAAAAAAAAAAAAAAGCGTACGTTTGTAACGCCGACAACAGCTGCCACGAGCTGTTTATCTCCTTTTTTCTCTTTTGACCACTGGGATAGACAGGACAGCAGAGAATCGGCGCCAACCGCGTCATTCGCAGGGACCTTCGCCTTGCCTTTGCCTTTCTTCACGGGTTCTGAATGGACGGATGATGCTTCAGGAAGGAAAGATGATGCTGCTCTGAAAAGAAGTGTCGGTCGTTGCGTTCTGAGGTGCTGAGACCATGAAGCAATAGCTTCTCTTGGACATGTATCTTTTTGTAAATGAGTATGAGAGCAAGTCACAAGAAATTATTGCAGAACTCACCAATTTTGTTCAGAACTAGGAGTACCTTCTTGCCCATATCTGTGGCGAGCTGTTCGACGTACTTGCTTCTAAACGCGAGTGGATCTCGACCGTCAACGACTTCAAGTACAACATCTGCCTTCTCCAACACCGATTTAAGATTTGGAAGGTCCCGGTTAATCAGAACAGGGACATCATCCTCTTCCTCCTCCTCTTCCTCTGGTTCCGTCACGGGGCGAGGACGAGGCTTCAGTTCGGTGGTGAGGAATTTAGCACTGAGGCTGGCTATGCTTTCAGCACCAACGTTGAGGTCTTTCGGGGCGTCGAGAGTTTCAACCTCGTCACCGTCTTCTGCGCCTTCAGGATTTTCTTCCGCATCCGAATCTTCAAGTGGCTCCCCCCTAGCAATAGCCCTGGCCTTAGCAAGTGCACGTTGTTTATCGAGCTTCTTCTTTTCCTTCTCCTCTGCTGCCTAAGGAAATGCACCGTATTAATGATGGACCTCAGTTAATTCAACATAGAACTAACCAATCGACGTTGTTCTGCCACTTCCGCTAGGATCTGATCCTTGTACGGGAATTCGCTTGGAATACCAGGATCCTTTTTTGTTTCTGTAGGTTATTATTTGAGTACCAGAGAACAAAGTGAAGCGCATTTGGAGATGGACATACTGCTCTTCCATTGAACGTTCTTCTTCGCGTCCCTCTTATTTTTTCGTCGGCCTTCCTTGACCTTTTTGCGAAGCTTAGCCCGGTCGTTGGTTGACCGTCTATTACTCGTTTCTGCAGACAATGAAATATAGTTCCAAAGAAAACAACAGGAAAAACAAAGTTGACAAAAAGAATATAAGTCAGTGAAATTGACAAGTCAAACTATAAAACCAACTGACCTTTTCTAATCTTCGGCATTTTTCCTCTCTATGTCAGAAAAATAAGTTGAAGATTGTCGAGGCCGACGTCGGTTTCGATGAAAAATCCTGCACTGCCAAATTGGGAACTTTGATCGACTGTGGGAATCTAATTAGCAGCACGTGATGCTATTTTTGTCTACTCAAAACCCATTTTCTTATCCGTATCCGTATTCCCCACCTACATATTTATCCAGCCTCGCTTTTAACATTTTATAGACGTCAGACTACACTTTCTAGTCGTGATCAATCCTCAATATGCCTCGAGAAAACAGAAAACGCGGAAAGAAACATAAAAAAACCCATGAAGAAGAGCCGCAGTACCAAGAACAACCCCAATACCATGAAGAAACACGGGACGAACCCTCTTGGATTGTCCCAGCAAAAGATAATCTCGAAGAAGTCAACCCCGAGGCTCCGTTCGGATACGTTGATGCCGATGTGAAGGCGTATTTTAGGACCGTGGACGTACAAATTCGAGACTGGCAGGATACTCAGCAAGCAGAAAGTACACAGGAAGATGGCGACAGTGATCCTAACGAACGTATGTTGCAGTCTTTTTTTCAGAGTTTATTCAGCTTGTGTTTTAATTGTAATGATTAGAAAGGAGATTGTTTTTTATTGCTGCACTCACTGAAATGCAAGGCAAAGAAAAGCAATTGGCAACGGATCCGGATTGCTCAGTGATCCTGGAGAGAATGTCATATTCAATGGATGACTTCGTTCGGAGGGTTTTTGTCGACACTCTCGCCGGTTCGTAAGTTATCAAATTTGCACTCATCCGAACCTATATTCAACTTTTTTTTTCCTCTATCAAAGTTACGAGGTCCTAGTGAAGCATAGATTCGCATCCCACGTCTGCCAAACATTTTTCAGTTTGGCAAGAGAGACAATTTCCCGAGAAGTAGGGATGCATGGAAGATTTTTTTCTACAATAAACTAACTCCCTCTCACAGGTTAAAGGCATCATGCCAACAATACCACCCTCGCAAGAGAAAGGCGAACTGCGTACCTTGAAGCAGCTTATATTGGACATCTGCGAGGTTTGTTCCCTGGCTCCTACTTCTCCCCTCGCGTGTTAAATCATCTTATCCTATAGGAACTCATGCCTATCTTCCATTCACTTATCATGGATCCCTTTGCGTCACATGTAGTCCGCAGCTTGCTATTACTTCTATCACCTAATCTTTCGGCCTTCGAAGAAAGCTCACAGTCTGCTGTACGGTCGAAGAAGAGCGCGCAATGGAAAGCCAAGCAAGGTCAAATGAAGTCTGTATTTACAGATATGGCGGACAAGGGGAAAGAGACCCAGCGGGTCGTCCCACCCGAATTCAGACAAATGGCAAGGCGTTTTGTGGAAGAAGTCAGAAACCGCATAGATGACAACGAAACTCGCGCAATGGCAGGGAACAAAGTCGCCTGTCCTGGCTTGAAGGTGCTTTTTTGAGTTCTCTCCTCTCCGGCCTGTCTTAACTGAAAACTCGTTGCAGATGCTGTTAGAAGTCGAAGCCGATCAAGATATGGCCAAGGAGTCAGGCTCTTTGATGGACAGGATTATGGCTGGAGTCATTACGGCCTGTAGTATGTTGCCTCTTTTTTGTTATCTCTCCTTCGATGTAGGGCTGAGTGTACTTTGTAGACGAGGACGATTCTGCCAACATCGAAGAATCTGACTATCTTGGGACCCTGCTAAGAGACGCCAATGCATCGCATCTCCTGGAAACAATAGTCTCTAGGTGTCCGGATGATGCTTTCAGTGCGATGTGGAAAACATATTTCAAAGGAAAACTCGCCCGCCTGGCCGTACATCCTGTGGCCAATTTTGTTGTGGCCAAAGCTCTGGAAAGGATTTCCGAAAGTCAACTGTCGGAGATATATGATGAACTTGATGGCACATGGAATAAACTTATTCGTTGAGTCATCGTTTCTCTGACTCTCGTATTCTTGCCGGCTTACAACTTTCCCAATAAAAGGAACATCAAGGACAGGTGTTTTGCGGGCCTTGATTGACAGAGTAGCCATACTTGGAACATCAAATAAACCATTGTCGGACGTGTGTGCCATTTTTCGACTTTAACCTATACATCTATTCACAAACCCACAGATCGTTTATTCCGCATTCAACATCAGCACCTACGAAGACAAAAAACTGCTTGTGCCTTGTCTACTAACCCTTCTTCCACTACCTGTGAGGCTTTTTTTAAAAACACACCCAGGACTTATATTGACTATAAAGGCGATAGGATTATCGTAGCGCGGCTGCACAGAAAAGCAAGACAGAAGATGCAACTCCTCACAAGTCACGTTCTATCCCGGATCCTTTGGAACCAAAAATCCAAGGAAGCGTTCTGCTTCAATCTCTGCTCCGACTACCAGAGCCTTACAACGCATTTGTTCTCGATGGGTAAGACTCCCAATATCGGCCGCAATGTCTCATCTCACAGCGCTCTGTAGCATCTACTCATTGTCGATCGACGAGCGTATAAAAATTGCTCACAATTCGTCTGGTTCCAGAGTCTTCGATGCTCTTCTCGACTCAGCGACCGTCTCTCCTAAGATGAAGAGGCAATTTGTGATGGATTTCATTGGCCACTATCATACCCTCGTCGATGACAAGCTAGGAAGTCGGGTGGGAGATCGCTGCTGGGCTTTCAGCGACACGTATCTAAAGGTGCTAGAGAATCATTGTCCAAATTGGAAAAAATTTCTAAAGTCATAACTTTTCAGGAAAAAATCGCGAAATCCTTAATCACTCAAGAGCAAGCGCTCGCGGCTTCGTATTATGGCAAATTCTTTGCCCGTAATCTTAACCTATACCTCCTTCAACGCCGCCCACAAGATTGGAGGGACCTTCAATCCGAGCGAAAGAAAGCGCAAGATCAACAACAAAAAGCATCAACGGAGCCAGCTAAGCATATCGAGATCGTTGAGCACCCTACAGATACCCCCGACACAGCTGATCAGGTCGCTCATCATCGGAAACGAAAGGCTGCTCCGGAGAACGAGATCGACGCATTGTTCAACGAGAAACTTGGGAAGAGGATCAAAAAGGGAGCCTTGTCAGACGCAGGGCCCAGTGCTCCCGTCAAGAAGGTTGACACACCAGCAGATAAAGACCTACAACAAATCTTCGGAGCGATTCGTTCAGCCCCGGGAACTGATAAAAAGCATCGAAAGAAGCATTGATCAATGGCCATAAGGTTTTTTGAGGTATGATCCGTCCTCCAAGTCTTTAAGTTGACTCCACTCATAACCAACCTCAGTCTAGATTTATTGTTCTTTTCCATATAATGCAAACATTTACATATCTAAAGTGTACATCTTACTGGTGAAGACAGCGCACGAGAGCAGATCGGCCATCGTTCAGAATGATCGGGGAGAAGGTGATGGATGATGACTTTTTCCGTTCACTCATTTTCGTTTCTCGGCATCTTCACACACAAATTAACTGACAGGGGCACCGAAGCTATCCATCTTAAGTGCTAACTCATTTGACCGCTGACTAGAAATATGCAACACACATTCGTCTTATAATATGATCCTCACCTATGACCCCCTCTCATCCATCAAGGGACCCCTTCATCCTACCCCAAGAAATCGTCGATTTGATCATAGACGAAGTTGCTCAGTTTCGCCTCAAAAATGAACGCGGGGCATCTATCCGAGCATGTCGTCTTGTTTCTCGATCCTTTGCCGCTCAAGCAACAAAACATCTTTGGTCCAATTTCGAGTTCGTCGTTGACAAGTCAACTAGGAAACATGCAACCAAGTTTGTCGAAGTGCTCAAACGGACGAACGGGAATTCTCAATTGGTTTCTTCCGTACGCTCAATCAACATACTCTACCCTCGAACCTCTTCCCAGTTGATCAAGCTCATCGGTGAAAGAGACCTATCCCAAACTTTATATGGATCCATCAAAAGCTATTTCAGGCCAGAGTATCACCTTTCCGACGTTTTGCAATTCTTGGAACATCCTCAGTTGGAACATCTTCGTATTTCATCTGCAGGACCTCCCTCGATGTATACAGATTGGAAGTTGCGCGAGCTTGCGATAGAACCGATTCTCCTCCGGATATTGGAGCAAAACACGCTCAAGTCTATCACTCTTTCAAATGGGGGCCATGTATCTTTCAAGATCATCGCCGCCGCTTTTTTCTCCACTTCAATGGAAGAGATAACCATCCGCAATGTAACTTACCTCTACGAACATATCCTTCGGAGAGGACGAATGAAATATAAAGTCCTCGCAAACCTCAAGAGGCTCGAAATTCGACATCAGCCTATCTCGTTCATTCTATCCAAAATTCATTCCTTTTGGTGGTTCTCGCCTGCCAATTCATCGTGGCTCGATTCACATTCCATGTTCCCTTATCTGCAATCCCTTGCCGTTTCCATGCCACACGATGTCACTACGATGCAGCTTTTGTGGAGTTTTATTTCAGGACTTGCGTCGACGTTGGAAAGCCTCGATTTGGGCGATTATCATCAAGGTGAAGATCCTTTTGTCCTTCTGTCCTGAACTACCTTGTTGACTGTATGATATCTCAGGCTTTCCGGACGTGGCACAAAGCTTTCCTCTTTCTCTTTGTTGTCTGGTCAACTTACGTCACTTCAAGTACACGATTGCCTGCTCGTACGAGGTTCAACGCATCGAATCAGCTCAATTGACCTTTCTCAAGCTCTTAACGTCCCCTACCTTCACTCCGAATTTGAAGACTGTTGAGCTGGGATTCATATGCACCCAAAGCTCTCACTTTATTGAAGCAAGGTCATTGGATGTCTGGAGGAATGCGTCGCACTGGGGATCGATCGACGCACTCCTCAACAAGAATCTCGATTTCCCTTCCCTCCATCGACTCGTGATTTCATTGGAAGTGCGACACAGCCCGGATGCCCGTTATACGACTCATGATGTCTCTCCGGCAGAGATGAGAAATTGTGCTGAAGCGATGATCCCCAAACTCCTAGGCCATCCTACTATCCAAACGATCCTTGATGGTCTGATGGTCTTTTTCTCCCCAGATGATGTACATAGCACATAAACCACATTGTATGGCCTCATCTTGAATAAGTTAGGCAAGGGTTAGGCTGAATATGGTCTTCACCTTATCCACTTCTTGACAAGTCCTCGACGGAGAGGTGTCCGTGCGACCTCCGCCAATGATTTCATTCAAACGATTACGTCTGTGGAATTTGCGGTTCAGAATCACAAATAAGGTTGAAGGGGTTATATTTTCCGGGTCGTAACAAGGTAGACGGACTATGTTCTACTACTACTTGACTGGCGTAAGAATGACAAGGGCGTTCAATAACTACTTAGTTTTTGTCCCATGTTTGCGAAGGCAGGGTCCACAAGTAGCATGCATTATGGGTATAGCAACAATAAAAATGAGAAGAATCGACGCCCTTGGGTAAGGGACGTTGAATCAGACCTGAGGATAAGGGCTTTGAGCCTGTTGCTGGGGGACACCGTAGGCAGCGACGGGTGGTTGTTGAGCAGGAGGATATTGGGGTGCGAACCCTGCGGTCTTTTGCTCGACGACGCCGACGTTGGAGTTGCCTTCGCTATCGAAGTCCACCTCGTTGGTGTATCCGGTCCAGATATTTGAGTTTCCGCGCATGTGTTGCCTGATGACGAGGAAGAGGAAGAAGAAGTTGTATGCCAACACTACACAAACCACTTTTAATTCCATGTAACCGATGAATGACCAGGAATAACATACCAAGAATCCAAGTGAGGAATCCGAAGGCAGTGAAGGCTTGAATTTCTCGGCAGACTGTTTCGATGGTGCTGTCGAAGCGGTTGCCGCAATCGGTGATCCAGACAGTGCTGGCAGCGGAACCGCCAACGGCTATCCACATGATCCATAGGAACCCTTAAGTAGTAGAGCGATCAGACAGTTTGAACAATTTTTGGGTGCAACGAAAGGGCTTACAAGTCCAGCCGACCTCAATAGCAACTACGTTGACGATAGCACCTTTGCGCGTTCGAGAAAAGAATAGCCTAAAACGAGGCAGAACGAGGCATTTAGACGAGAAACAAAAATAGAGGATCCCAGAATATCGACGTACATGACCGGTAGTGTGAGGAATGTGAGGATACCGGTGGCGATGCCGAGGGCAGCGAAGGAGAAATAGCCGCCCAAGAAGTTGGTCGATGTCCAGTTCGTGATAGCTGCGCCGAGCGCAAGCTCCAAAAACGCAAACACCGAGGCGACGACTGAAATGAAGTCAAAGGTCAATTCCGGTGGGTCCAGTGTCTGTCAGAACAGGAGAGGACGTACTGTAGACCAAAGTCCTAGTGGTTCCATACACTCCAGTTAATCCCGACATATTTCAATCCGACTTCTCAATAAACAAACAAGGAAATGGATTTGGGAGGGAAAGGATGGGCACAAGGAAAGAGGTGGGATTTCTGGGAGTCATGGGTGGGCTTTTTATACATTCAGACCTGAATTTGGCGCGCCAAATTGAATCCAGGGGTGCCTCGTTGCGAGAAGTCAACATGTTCCCGTGCGTTCCTGAATGCCGTTTTACAGTCATTCACGGACGCTGTCGGCACTGCCCTTGCACTAAAATGGTCTGCGGCCGGTTGGACTGGCCCAGCCAACGGCCAACCCTGAGGGTCAAAGCATCTTGACCTCCGCATTCGTCCACGCCACGGGCAGACGTTCATCACTCCCAAAGGAGCGGTCAGTTCGACCTCAGTGTTTTGGAAGAGATGAACTGGAATGATCGATCCCTCGACGATTTACCGTTGATGATGTACGAGAATAAACCACCTGAGGTAGGGATCTTGGCTTGTCGATGATAGAGTTGATAAGAATCTTTTTTGGTCAAAGTAATTGAATTTTTTTCTCGTTCACAGAAGACGTACAATAGCTGTGCACTCAAGAAATATTACTCGGATCACAGGTCCTTTTCTGGATAAGAGAAGCATTGCCACAGGCTCGACCGCGTACTGAGCCTCTCGACGCTGTCAGCTGAGTGTGCTGGACTGGTTTGGACCTCATACTTTCGACCTAATGATGTTCTAAGGTGGGGCCTCAATGGGTCCTCCAGTTTTATTTTAGACGCCGCAATCCATCGTTTCCATCTACGTTGCTAACAACGAATTCCACTCCACATTTGCTTGGCTTTCTCAGCTCTGAACATTCAGCAGAAAGATCATCAATAAAACGCGCGCTCATAGTACAATGATCGATTCAAAGTTAGAACTATGGAGTAGCATGTCAATCCCACTTCGTCTCTGAGAATTTAGGGCACGATACCCAGCATTTCGGGTAAAAGGATCATATTGGGTTCGCACCGCTCACCTTGATGATTGTCTATGTGCTAAAGTCCGACGACGGCGGGGATCTACGGTCCTTATCTCGCAGGGCGACTCTCCTCCAAATTCTCATAAAATATCTATTTTTATCCATACCATGACGAGCACCACCACCAAAAGGCTATGTGCCGTAGGGATTAGAGCGGTCTCTCATCTATCACAATCAACCGCTTCCAACTCCTTGAGAGGAGTAGTTGATGGAATCAGACTCGCGTCCTCGACATCGGAGGATTGGTCATGAGAGTACCCTTGTGGTGGATCACGATAGTTGTACACTTTTTGGTCAAGGGTTGGACGAGGGTCGTAGTTTAGGCGCTCAGTGGAAATGTGACTCGGGCGCCAAAATCCATCCAGCCGCGGCGTGACGATCGATTTGGCGATAGTAACTTGATCAGCACAGTTGTACATATTGCCCTCTGAGAGTCAAAATGTTCAATCCACGCTTGGTCACGAAAGAGCGACATAAATCCTACTCATTCAAGTTACCACATAATGTCCACCGTCGTCATGCATCCGCACCATCACCAACTTTGGCGTCTCTCAACAACAAACCCACGCCCTGGAGGTGATTTCATTGCCGATACTGAGTCTCTGGCACAATCTCTGGCACAATAATATTTTGAACTTTTCATTGTATGTATATCTCGTTTACATACATAGCAGCAACTTGAAAGAGCGCGAGGCCGATGCACGGAATTTGCACGGAAATCTGAGAAAGGTGGACCAAAACAGTGGGTTGATGTCGTCGCCGGTGAACACCCGAGCGTTATTATCCGTCCTGCTCTGTTATTTGAAATTTTGAGTCATAGAAGACCACAAAGGAGGACATATAAGACGGTCGTGCGTACACACGCATGGTTGCGACAACACGCAGCGAGGCTGCCAGAGCAATCCGATAACGCGGCTCATTGACGCCTACTGACGGACGGGTGCACATGCTGCCAGTGATAATGATTTGTACCCTTTTGTACCCTCGGGGTGTATTCCAGCTCAGCATAAGATAAGCGGCAATCGAGTATGTAAGTAATCGATAGGCTTCGATAGGCAGTAATACAAGTCGGGTGACTGAGAAATTGATGCTTCCTTGAAAAAACACCGGGAAAATTTGAGAGAGTTAATGACTGAGAGGTCCTCTCCGGCCGATAGATGATTCATACATAGGCTTGAAAGCCACCGTTGGATTGCCTCAAGATCAGATCTATCATCTGAGCGTTGGAAAGTCGGTTTATTCTTGCGCGAATCAACGCGAGGATAGCAGTTATTGCGAAAATGATGGATATGATATCATCTGCGCATGGCCCTGCGTAGGATGAAAGTTGCTTCAAGGGCTCCGCATCTTCACCTGGAGGCTGAGCCGCTGAAGCTCTGATGCTCTTAACAAAGTATGTGTTTCCATCACTCAAATATAAGCCAGATCCCACAGGCTCATGTCAAGATCTAGAGAGAGCAGTAGAGTCAGTACTCAATGGACTCAACTGTGATAACAAATGTTGTGATCACGACAATCACAAAAATGGCCAAGATTGGCGCGTCGTCTGCCTTGACGACGACTGTTGCATGAGACTGGTCACTGAGTACTGTGTCCCACTGATTTCACACCAAGACATATTTAGAGCCACGTCAAATCGATGTCAATTCGTTGTTTGACACTCACCATCTATCCTATCGTCCTGTCCTGACTTGACTCAAGCGGTCTCAACGAATGCAACGCGTGCTTTCAGTATGACATAGTGCGATGGTTCCTCAAACTGATGCAGACAATGTCAATGATTGTGGGCGCGAAAAGAAGTCTTTCTGACGCTATTTAGGCGTGGAACAGATTTAAGGGGCACAGAGAGCGCTATTGGGCGTCATAGTTCTAATCTTGCTTCAAATATATCTGTATCTGGGTCAATATAAGCCGCTGATAAGCCCCAACTCACTCTCCTCCTTAATCCATGTACAAACTCCACGGGCTTCGCACAAGAGATCGTCGATCAACAGCAACATTGCGACATATGAAAAGAACAATGGCATAGCAATATCTTCATCCGGCGAAATCTAAAGCCTATACAGCAAAAAGAGTAGCAGGACAAAGAAGAGAGGGAGGTGGTGGTATACGAGGAAGCAAAAAAAGTCAAGCATACGTGCAACTGAACGAATCCGTCAAACACACTGCTTCTTCCATGAATCATTAAAGTTCCTGCCTGCATTCGTCGCCCTGGAAGGCCCCCTTTATGACGGCCCGACGGGATCACGTAAGAGCTTCTAACGTCGCTGTGCACCAGGACCAAGACCAGGTACGTCGGTTCCCTCAGCCAACTGTCTATAGACCTCTTCTGCGGCTACAGGGACAGGGGCTTGTCTCTCGAACATCCCGCCCCAATCGAACCATTTCGAATGACCTTCTACAGCATGCACCTCCCCGCTCTGCGTGGTGAGCTCCAGGTGTGGGTGGCGTGAGGCCAAGCTGTGCGTGACGAGGTGGCAGATGAGGATGAAAAGGACGACAAAGACGAAGATCACCGAGCGGAAGCGGAGGACAGGGGTGCTGAACACCTTCGACGGGGAGAGGCGCTGTCGAATCGTGGGTTTGGGAGGGTCGGCGAGGAATGCGATGGAGAAGTCGCGGTTGGACGAAGGGGATGAGGGGGTGACGATTATGGCCGGCAGGGGAGACTTCTCTGTGACCAAAGGCAGAGAGAGATCTAGTGAACGTGAGAGGGCTGTGTGAGCTTATCTCAGGCCAAACTATGGCAGAAAACATACCCAAAGGTGCTGGGATGAGCTTGTAGTCGGTTCGCTTGGGCAAACGGTGCACACGAGGACCTGGGTAGAGTGATTTAGCTATCGCCTCTCTTCATTTCATGAAAAAGCGTACAGACCTTGTCGGGACATGGTACACCTATATAATACTAATAAAAACAAGTGCCGTGCAGAGAAGAAACGAAGTGAAGGAAAATTGCAGCGAGCTTGGAATGTGAGACTGAAAATTATAGGTGGCTACGTGTGGGGGTGCCGTAGTAACGAAGAGTGGAGGGCGAAGTTGGTCTTTAAAGAAAAAAGAATGTGAGGCAGCTGAAGAGCTGGTGGCGATAGCGAGAGAAAAGAGGCGGATAACGAGGCCAAAGGGCGCGAAAGATGTCCTTGAGGTAAGTAATGAGTATAAAATGAAACCTTGAGGAGCCAAACAAAGCAAGGGTCGCAGTCGTCTACTGATGCCGAATTACTCACGAGACGGATTCGGTGCGATGTACCTGAGTCTCAGAAAATTCTCTTGTTTTTCTTTGTTGAGAATTAGTACAAGTCCAATTCTTGTTGTCGTAGCAAAATTCAATGTTCTCAGGTTGGATCAATAAAAGAACGTTTTCGACCAAGTATCTCTCACAGTCGCCTATCCACTCCAACTGGCGGCTTTGGTTCCAGTTCTCGTAAGCAGGCTACAGACCGGGAGCGTTTGAGATACCATGGCCAGTTGTGCTCTTGAGGGGGATGATAAGGGTCCTATATCAAGATAATGAGAGAGAGAGACGGAAAAATGTTATATCATCGCTCACTGGGCGTCTTTCTACGAGGAACTGCAACCTTTCTTTAACATCTCTCGCAACAACTCCGAAAACTTCCTGTGATATCAACGAAAGTCAGATCTCAGAAAAAAAAAGCAATATCGAGAATAGAAAATACCTTTTGCCAATATAAAACATCCCGCGTCCTAATCTCGTCAACATATAACCACGCCAACTCTTTTGAACGATGTTTAAATTCGAAGCCTTTCTTGTGTCGCTTTTTTTCGTCTTGACGATCTAGAAAATGATGCCAATTCTTCCACTGACGATAGTCCTCGTCTTCGAAAAAGGGATGAATGGTTCCTTTGTGGAGTGCTGCCCAGGATGCGCGACTCTGTATTATAGTCAGAAACATCACATGCAAATGAAATCTTCCAGGACCTTAGAGTGCTCCCCGACGCAAAACGATTGACTCTCGGAGGGCTGCCTATCTCGCGAACTTACTTCAAGAGTATACTCCAATCCATACCATTCTTCTGGATTGTCTGACGCATTGCATGGTTCGGAATCGCCGTTGATAGTGTGATCCTGAATCAAAAATTTAGTTAAATAGAAAGGAGACAGAAGTCTGGATAATAGGCAGAAACGTACGACTGTTCGTTCTGGCTTCTTTCCTTCTTTGATTTCGCGTAAAGAGCGCCCGTTGT
The DNA here is from genome assembly GCA_019904355.1 of Psilocybe tampanensis. Lineage (NCBI taxonomy): Eukaryota > Fungi > Basidiomycota > Agaricomycetes > Agaricales > Agrocybaceae > Psilocybe > Psilocybe tampanensis. Next base: position 44,814 of record JAHXRV010004221.1, read on the forward strand.
ATACGCTGCCCTCGGTGTCATAGTTGTTTAAAATTTCATCAGATCCATTCAATGAATCGACCGAGAACGAGAATTGGCTGAAGGACGGGAGTGAAGCGTCTGTCAGCAAATCGAGCGACAAAAATCCGTTGGTCAGCGAGTCGGGCGTCAGAGGAGGTGTCCCAGATTCTCCATAAAGTCCGAGTCCTTGTTGTCGAGAGGCAGATTGAGACTCGAAGGGGTCCAACAAAACAGATCCATGCATTGAGGACGACAACGAAGGAAAGACAGGGGTATATGCCAGTGGGTCAGAAGAGCTGATCGATTGAGGCGATGCGGCACTATCTCCACAGTTGTGAGGATCGAACCGTCGACTATTTCCGAGAGCCAAAGGAAAGCCAGAGTCGGAACTAGAGATGTTGCCAAACGGAACGCGCATTTCTGGGAAACGAGTGAATGTATGCGGTGTTTTCTGAGCGGTATTGGACATAGTTGCGTCGTAACGCTTCGCCGAGGAGCAATTTCCCATTTGATATTGGTTGCATGAAACACCACAAGAAGAAAGGTCCACATTCGAGGCCGCGAGAGTAGGACAGGTGGTGCAGTCAGGTAAAGGTTGAGAATCACTGTTCGCACCAAAAGAACTCGGAGTCTGCTGAGTGCCTTTTTCAAGTTGACAAAGTTCGAAGGAGGAGTCAGGCGCTTCCGAGTCTGATACTATACGAGCATCTTGTTTTCCGGTTTTTGCTTTCGAAGAAATATTGCCAGAGAAAAGAGAGCCAAAAGACGGCAGGTTAAATTGGTTAAAGTTCCGTATTTTGGACAGAAGCGGTTGTTGGTGTTGTTGAACTTCATACGGTTTTTTCTCTCCAGTGCCTGCAGGTCCTTGTGTCTGATACATATTCGAATTGTGGGCTGAGCGCTGAGAAACCAATTATGATATAGAAGGCTTAAGGAACAAGGCTCGTTATGAGGTTTCGATCTCCGACCAAATCACGATCACGTGTGCTTAAGCTATTACCTCAGTCATTTTTTGGCAGACTCCTCCTGGGCCCTGGCGCTTGGTCCCAAATTCTTCTTCAATTTGCCCAATTTGCCTTTTCCCAAACGATGACCCAAGGATGAGATAACTGTGCTCCGTGTCATTTCAAGTGGTACATTCCACACCAGTCGACTCCAGCTTCAAAACTTCAATGTTCAACAATGTAAATCGTATGTTTTGGAATATGCCATCAGCCTTGTTTCTCGTCCTCCTGGTAAAATCTACACATACTTTACTCCTCCCAACCATCTCGGCACACCCACTGAATCGCCACTGGTTCGTCCTTGCCGTCCTCATGACCATCCTCGCCGTCATCCTCGTGGCCCTCCTCATTGTCATCCTGGTTGCCCTCCTCATTGTCATCCTGGTTGTTATTGTTGTTTTCGTCGTCGTCGTCATCGCTATCCTCGTCCTCATCCTCCTCAGCAAAGTCTGATTCAAACAAATCGTCTGAGTCATACCCGTCATCTATGTCATCCTTGAGGACCCCATTCCATTCCGTCTGGATTTCCAGATGCGCCAATGTGCTGGTCACATCGGGCTTTGTAAGATCGCTTGTTCGATATTTTCCATCCCACTCGACATGAACCCCAAGCGCTCTTAAATCGTCGATCAACACCTTCAAATATCGGCCGTTACACTCCTGCACACGGCATTTTGGGATCGGCGCTCCTATCTGGGATCGCATCTCGAATATACTGTAAAACCTGTTTTTTGCCTTTTCGGTGATATAGAGAGAGCCCAATATTATCAGCTGAAGAGCTGGGAGTAAAGGATGCGCCCGATTTGCTGTATGATCGTCGGTGAACAGCTGCCAGATATATTTGAGGGTGCCAGTACTCGGAATGGAGAGTGTTTTGACGTTCTCCATACCCCGGAGCGGAAGGAGACCTGAGACATATGGTGGTTCGTCCTCCATGATTTTCGTTGTGTCCAGATAAAGCGATGTCAGATCAGAAGAGATGATGTCGAGAATAAGTTTCAGGGAAGGGAAAATCGGTAACGTATTGAGGTCTTCCGATGGATATGGTGGCAACCACGCCACAGACAAGGTCCTTTCATCTCCACTATGGATGTTGTTCCAAATTTTCCAACCGAGGCCCGGATAATGCTTCAAAAAGAGAGAAAGGTCGACTATTTTTCTTTGTGCGACAAGATCTTGTATTCTCTGCTGAAGGAATACAAAGAGCCTGTCGACCAACAAAAGAGGCGCGTTGTTGGGCTCTCCGATAAGTCGAAGATCCACGGCACAGGATTGGGGGAACTGGATGCGAAGCAAGACCACAGAGACGTCGCCAAGAAACCCCTCCAAGATGATCGATCGAAGTTTTGACAAGGAAATAAGAGTCCCGGTTTCGGTCATCGTGGTGTAGTAATCTGGGTCTTTGAAGCATCTGTCACGGAGGTGAAGTACTTCGAGCTGCGGTGAGCAAGCAAGGATCCTGCCCCATTCATTGATTGTCAAGCTACTTTTCTCATCAATTCTGTCAATGATCAACGTTCTCAATGTTTGGAGCTCGATCATCGGTGATTGGGATTTGAATTCATATCTTGAAAGCTGTAGAAGCCTGAGGTTGGGATTATGTGGGATGCCCACGCCGAAGATGGTATTAGACTCGTCTGGAGGTGGGATTGCAACAAAAGGGGTCCCGGCATTCAAACGCTGCAAAAGACTTGAAAATTGTGGACCACCCGACCCAATCAAAAGAGCCAGTTCCTCTAGATGAGGGGCAGTCAGAGATATGGCCTTCCTCCTTGCGTGCCATGCATCGCTAACATCGAGTTTCAACCTGAACCGTCGGGACCTTGAAAAAAGTGAGAGGGCCATGTAAAGCTTGTCGATGTGGCTCGATCCACGCGAGTGCGGCGAGTTTTCATAAGCTAACGACAGGATATGGTCGTACTCCAAATGGCGCCATGCCGACAGAATTTTTTCATCGCACAGCAAGTCATTCGATAGAGGAGGGTAGGTGATATTCAGGGGAGCATCACCCGCTCTCTCGAGGACTGTTTGAATCCACCGTGTACTGTCCGCAAAGTTCAACGACGACGCCCAGAGCGAAGGAAGGGCGAGTGTCAAGTTCCTCCATGTTTTGGAAACCTGGGAGGTGTATCTGAGGGTTCGACTTGGAATGTGTGGGTTGTCGAAGTCGACCTCTGTGTTCAGCATGAAGATTTGCGCCAAAATATCATCGTTTAAGATATTTTCATTGGCTTTGAAGGGCTCAGGGGCCATTGCAGTCCTGTGCGTTTTTCGGTGGTGCAATTGGCGGTGAGGTTGAGATTCTAAGCCTGATGCCTGAGGGCGAAGCGCAGATGGTGGTCAGGAAGATACAAGTCGATAAAAGTATGTATCTCATTCCCAACAAGAAAAAAAGTATAACTTGGCCCTTCCAATTGGAAGCCAATCGTTCAGTCCTTGCCGTGAATCGGCTGCGGTACATGCCGAGATCTTGTTTATTTCTTCCTTCAATCAAGTCTTTTACCAAGTTAAGCCATTCTGCAGTTCTCATTCACTCCGTTATAGAACCATTCTTGGGATCTACCAAAACCGTAATCTTTACAGGACCTGCTCGTTTCACTGGAAACTTCGAGATCCAAGTGTCGACGTCGGGCGTCATTGCGCAACCAAACTAAAACCAAACCCGCAGGCCATCTCGACATAAAGGTCGAGCGCTTGGCCCTGGGTCTGCAGACCTTACGATGAGAACGAAGGAAAAATGCTTGTCCTGTAGCACCGTCGTCGCACGTAATCAGGACCTACAGTTTGTGTGACAGCAACTTGGAGTATGATGTTCATCGTTTTTTTATTATTCAAATTGATATTGAAAATTTATTCTCGCCTTGCTCGTTTACCTGTCTGAAAAGGTAATAAACTAAATCAGAAACGTTTAGATGTTTTGAAAAGAAAAACGGATTTACCCGTCCTCCCTCGCTCCGTGAATCGCGCTTGCGATTTTTTGAAGAGGTATCGACCTCCATGGCATCTGAATCGTCGTCAGACTCTCTTTCATCTGATTCATCCTCCGAACCACTTGAATCTTCCGCGATGGGATTGCAGGACCACGAATTCAATTTACCGTCTTCGCCTCCTGTGATGATCGTCTGGTTCTATAATTGTCAAGTTGTCAATCACATCAAGTTCTTTTAGAAAAGGTGGTAATCCTACCTCTTCATCCCATAGTAGAGATCTAACGACACCTTTATGTCCGTGAGTCCAGAGTTTGTGGAGACACCACGGGGCATCGGGAACAGATGTATTCATATTCGAAAGCATGGCTATATCACCTCTGACAGACTCAAGTCAGAAAGCAGAAAAGATACCACATATTGGAACACCCACTCATTTGACCCAGTAAACACGGCAAGGGTTGGCTTGGATGTTTTAGTACTCTTGGCTGTGATCAAGTAGTCGGTGACCCATGTTCTCCGCTGATGAAGGACAGGAGATCGGATATCTAGGCTCATCAATTGGTCCAGCTATGCAAGATGGATCAGCCAAGTGAGCGGGAAAAGAGATCGAAAATACTGACATCACCTTTCCAAGTACTAAACGTCTCCATGTCGCTAGCAGCCCATATTGAAGCGGCGTCAGGACCTGATCCCCCATATATCCATCCAACTTGAGAAATGCTACACCCCCAATTGCCGACTTGTAACGTAGATTCGTCTTCATCGTCCTCATTTGGATCGGAAAGAGAGATAAGACCATCTGTAGATCCAGAGAGAAGAAGATTGCTGTTGGTTGTGGGGTCTTTGAAAGGGGAGAAAGAAAGCGCGGTAATATCATCAGAGTGAGTCGAGTTGTGCGATCGTAATGGAGTAGCTGGTTGTCGCGCGTCCCTATTAGGTATTTGTTAGAGAGGTAAACGGAAAGTCAAGGTGCCCAACATACCAGTACAAGATGGAGGCTTCCTCCCCTTGCATCTCAGTTCCAGCAGCGACAGTCAAGCCATCTGGGGAGACATCGCAGCAAAGTAAAGCTTGTGCCTTCCCAAGATTTGTCACTAGCAGCATAAATTAACTATGAGTCGTCAGATAGCCGATTATCACATATAAAAGATGATACTCACTCTTGATGCTATGCGAATTTGTCCGCTCGTCCCACACTTTGACGCTCCCATCCTTTCCAGAGGAGATCAAGCAATCTTTAACCACACCGCCCAGGTTCTGAGCTGTTTGAAGAGAGGTAATTCCACCCTCGTGTCCGGGGAGAGTTTGAACGCCTTTGAGAGTACCCTTGTCGAAGATATCGATTACATTGAAAGGTGTAGACGTCGATACAGCGTAAAATGCAGGCAGAGGTGTGACTGACAATATATACCCCGTTTCTGTGGACGATTGAGTGGTCCTCCTGGGTAACTTTTCTTCCTGGAGTGTGGGGGATTCGAGCAAAAGCTTATGTCGCTCAGCCATTGCGACAAAAAGAACCTTTGAATGGAGTCGAGGAAAAGTTCGCCTCTTTTAAAATAAAAATTGGACAAGTTGATCAAAACTTAAAAAGATCAATCACTGTGAGGGTCGGAAACTTGTTTGTTTCTGTTATGTTTAGTCGGCCCTGTCCCCCAAGTTGGGCTTGTGCAGGTTCTTAATTTAAGCCATTTGCTTTTTGACAACTCCATCTATGTTCACTTGTGTCAAGAAAACCTTTTCTTTGGCATGAATGATGGTCCATATATCAGATTTTTAACTTTTGGCCAAACATCCTGAGACTTCTACGGACTTCTCATTGACATAAACGACTCGGAGTTGCAACGAATTTGGCTTGAGTTCTTCTTGAGTTCTGGAGCCATGAACGAATCATTAATAAGTAAGTGAAAACGGAGGCTTTCTTTCTGATAGCTGTGTTAATGATTTCTTTAGATCCATTCACTTTGTCACATCCCACTGCTGTACAGACATCTCTTTTTGCCGGCGCTCTTTTCGCGAAATTCGACCCCACCGGACGGTTCATAGCGGCAGCTCGTCTGAGTTGTGCAGTAGAGATATGGGATCTAGAAACACGAGCACCCATTCGATCCCTAGACGGTCATGTCAAGACCGTTACAAGCATAGAGTCAGTCCCCTTGGTTTCACAAAATTTGTGTTCATGCAAACAACAAGCATCCTTCTCCTAGCTGGTCGAGGAACTCCAGATACCTGCTTACTTCGTCCAAGGACTGGAATGTTCTAATATGGGACCTATCGTCGACTTGTGACCCTCCTCAGCGCGCCAAATCCATCAGGTTCGATGTACCTGTTGTTTCGGCTTCGTTCCACCCGAAGAATAGGTAAGGATTCGCGTTTGCTTTTGATACATTTCCTGATAACTCGGCACATAGTCAGATCATCCTAGCTCTTCTGGCCACAGGAGAAGCTTACGTCTGTGATCTCAGAAAAAATCATCGATCAAGAGTTGAACTCTTAGAGAATATCTCAGATGAAATGGAGGTTGACGACGATAACACAGGACAGGGTAATAGTCGGTATGTGCACTCAGGCCAGGGTCGCTGCTTCATTTAACTTTGCTACAGTTCGCCCATGACTGTTGCTCGGTTTGATCCCACAGGAAAAAATATCTTTGTGGGTACTTCATCAGGAAACCTTCTCGTGTTCAATACCCGGACCAAAATTGTTAGTTGGATACCCAATACTCTCCTTGTCTGTTTTCCTGATCTTCGATTCCAGATGATTGCCCGACACAGAATCACAGGTGCAGGAGCAATGAAAGGGTTTGATTTTACAAAATCAGGACGGTAAAGCGAGCTCTTATGTGTAATTTCATTCCAACATTGGATTTATGTTAACTTTTCCAGACGTCTGGTCACAAATTCCTCTGATCGTACTTTGCGTCAATTTCTGTTACCCAATTACCCTCCTCTTCCACCAGATGCCGACCTTCAAAATACACCAAACCCACCATTTTTAGATACTGAACTCGAACCCACTCATAGGTTTAATGACCCTATTAATAGGACGGCGTGGCACGCTATGTGCTATAGCCCTGACGGAGAATGGCTGGCTGGTGGTATGTCTTTGTCCCGACGATGTCAAGATCCTCACAAACTTTTTCCACTTCAGGAGCTGCCGATCCAGCAGGCCATAAAATTTATATCTGGGATATCTCCAATGACGGCCAGTTTGCCAGTGCTCTGGATGGCGGAAGAGAACCGCTAGTTTACCTCCATGTAAGTCAACTGATCACTTTCCTGGCAAACGAAATCTTGATAGAATGTCCCTCAAGTGTCACCCAACGCGTTCATCTCTTGCTTCCACTACTAATCAAGGAAGCATTCTCATATGGCATTGCCCGAATCCAGAACGATGGGGTGCTTTTGCCGGTGGTTTCGAAGAAGTGGATGAGAATGTCGAGTATGAAGAACGGGAAGATGAATTTGACATAGTTAGTGATACATCTGCTTTTGCGGACTTTGACTGCTAATTTCTATCTGACAGGAAGATGAAGCTGTCCAGTTCGAAAGAAAAATGAAAGCTGAAGAAGAGGAAGTGGACATCGACACTATTCTTACTGGTGCAGAAGCTGTCCATGGTAGTAAGGGAACGCAAAGCGGGAATATGGGAGGAGCCGCGACCCCCGTCGGACCAGGGAATGGGACTATGATGGACTTGGATAAACTTGGTTCTGGTAATGACGAGACCGACATCGAGACGACTTGGGCAGAGGAAGAACCAGATTTGGATGTACTCGGTGGTTGGAAGATGAAAGTTGTGATGGAGGCTACGGAAGATTATTGATGGCACAGACAAAAGTAATTTCTTGAATCTCACCTTTTTGAATGGTATCCCTTACGCATATCCCAGTATCACGACAATTTCCGCGAACGATTTGTCTGCGACCTCTTCATCCTGCTTTGATCATTTGGACGAAACTCAACTTTTGGGACTCTTTTCTTCCAAAGGGATTTCTCTCAGACATGCCAGTTGTCATCAGCAATGTTATCATTGCTGCAAATGTCGTCAATCCTCGTCCTGACTTGTCTCAAATTTGTGCCGGATATTTGGGAGCAAGCAGTTTCGTGATTTACGATCGACGAGGATCTATTTCTGTCCACATCCCCTTTCTGGAATCAAAACCCGCCCGGGCGTGGTTTCTTCTTATTTCTCCTCCATCTCCCTTCCCCCTTCCTCCCCCTATACCTTGCACATCCCTTGACGGGGTAATTTGTAGACGTATAACATTATTGTTCATTACTTCTTCTCACATCCTACCCATCACTCTTTCTTCGAACAATGGCGGAGCAGCAGCACCAGCGGAGGCACCCTGCTTCACTTTTACCTCTCGCAGAGCACAATCCTCTTCTCCTAGCACTTGTGCAACGACGCGTATCAATGGACATGATTGAATATGTAGCCCGCCAAGCAGCAAAAGTTATTCGAATTGACGGCGAACCCGAGGTTGGGCCCGAAGCTGCTTCAAGCGATCCTCAGCCCCTACCAACCCCTCCTCAGACTCCCGTCAAAGTGAAGCCCCTAGGAAATGAACTTTCAAAAGAAGTACCAGGAGATTCGTCTACAGAACCGGAATCTGTTCCGTTGCTTTCTCTGGAGAACTTTATTCTTCACTTGGTCCGGTGCTCGAACGTCCAAGTGTCTACACTACTCACTACCCTGGTTTATCTCGAGCGATTGCGTACCAAACTGCCGACAATGGCCAAAGGTTAGCCTGACAATTTTAACCTTTGTCATTTATTTGACGATGACGTAGGTATGCCGTGCACTCGCCATCGAGTGTTCCTCGCGACTCTCATCGTCACTGCGAAGTACCTCAACGACTCGTCTCCCAAGAACATCCACTGGTCAAATTATGCGATTCTTTTTGACGTTGCGGAGATCAATCTGATGGAAAAGCAATTGCTGTACCTCTTGGACTACGAATTGCGCTTCGACGAAGAGGAGATCTGTCGTCTGTTTGCACCATTCATGACCTCGGCCACAGAGGCAAATCTGACTACGCGTGTTTCTGCTGTCAGCAAGGTCGCAAGAGCCGGAAAGGCGAGAGCAGAAGCGCAGCAACAATCACAGACCCTGCCTACGCCGTCAGAGGAAACCGAGCCCCAGGTTCCTGCCCGTGCTCCTGTACAGTCAACAACGCCTGCATCACAACCTGCAAGCTCGTTAACGGCGTCCTCGTCGGCTGCTTCTTCCCTCTCCTCCGCTGTCAGAGGCCTCGCTCGAAAACTCTCCACAGCGCATCTTCGACAAACTGCTGCACCCACAACTTTGTATTCGAGCCTGAGCACAGATTCTTCCTCGTCAACAGCCTCATCTGCTTCAGACATCGCTTCGTTAGTTGAGGATACCGGGTCTTGTTCGTCGTCATCCGGATGGACAAGTAATGGATCTGATGGTGAAGACGATACTTACAACCACAATCAGATTGTGTCTGTCGTTGAACCGAGTTCGTCCTCGTCGCAGCTGGGCAGGACTGTACCCCTCAACGCTGCTCTTGCTGGGCCTGGTGCTATGAAGAAGACTTTTTCATTGCGTCCTATACCTACTCACGCATACAAATCTGGCAAGACTGCCTTGGCGAATGGAAAAAACGACATCACACCAACGAGAGCCCGTAAACCTTCGGATACGTCATCCATCCATACGATCATTGGATCGCCATGTGTTCCACGGAGACATGCAGGCGAGGGGAAAAGGTCAATTTCGCTCTCAAAAAAGCCTTCATCTGGGTCTCTTTCCAAGAAAAAGGAACCTCTTCGCATCCCCGCTAGCTCGACCATGCCTTCGCTTTCTTTCTCGACCGGCATCGCTCAGGGAGTCAAATTGCGTGCTGGAACTGTGGTTCATCGTTCTACTGCCACAGCATCTTCTGGTTCCCAGTCTGGATTGGTTGCATCACAATCTTCAACCAATATTGCTCATTCTTCGACGTCGTCTACCCGTGGAGTCGGTGCTATGATCAGCAGGATGTGGGGTGCTGCCGCAGCGAACCTCAAGGTTGGTAGCTCACATCAATCTACTGCACCTGAACCCGAGTCGCGGCCCTTGATCGACCAGGCCGAACGGGTAGCCATTTGACATTTGAGTGTTGGGTATTGCATATCTGTTTTTTTTCTTCTTCTTTCTTTTCCATGGGAAGTCGATTGTCCGATCGGCATGTTTGTCACTTTCTTCTTTTTCTTCATCTCGTTTTATTTTTCACTTTGATCTTTTTGTACTTTATCTTCCCCCTTCATTTTTGTCTTTTCTTTCTTTCTCTCTTTTTTGATCTTTCGTGCTCATTCGTTCGATGAGTTACGCCTCGTTCTCCATTTCACCCCACCCCGTCAACTGCTCCTTCCCCCCCAATTCCATCCCGTACTCCCATGGGTTTCGTCTCGCTTCACAGACACTACCAGTAGATTACATGACTATCCTTCCCTTCATTCACTAATCGTTCTCGACCTTGCCATTTCTATCTTCATTCACATATCCAGACTCTTCTGAGTCCTCCGCCATGCCATCCATTTATTCACGTTCCTCGTCTTCATCCCCCTCCCTGCCTACCCCACCTTTGCCATGTATTATATTGTAGATACCGCACATGTACACTACTATACAATATATCACCTACGGCCGTGTTTGCCTGCTTAGTATCTCGATCCTAAATTACCTCGTTGTACAGGATATGAAAACAGTTTCGACAGCAAATAAGGTATAAATGGGCCTATGATAGAGCCTGAAACAGAGTATAGAGAGTACTATATCGCTACCGTAACTCGAAGTGATATCCTGGGAGCAAGGCCTGGATACTATTCACGACGCGGATATATATTCGAGTGTCCACAGAAGGAGACGCACTCATGATAGGTAATAATTTACTGGTTTCGCTCATTTGTATATCTTTGATGCCTTGGTTGTTGATGGCCGTCTTGACATCGAAAACAACCGATTTCAACTTGACGAAAAGAGGGTTGTTTAATGCGTTATCGAGTAGATTCCATCCTTCGCTAGGCCGAAGTACCGCGCCCAAGTTGCCATTACTGCCTAGAGCGATGGTGAGGTTTATTGATTCCAACGACATCGGCAAGGTCGCAGAGGACAGAAGGTTGGCGAAACACAGTTCTTGTATCCCCATGTCGGTATCTTCCCTGAACAGGATCAACGAGAATTCGAGACGCTTCAAAGCTCGAAAGGGACTGAGGTTGATGGGTTCCAGAGAGGGCGTATCTAAGCATCGAGTTGATTTAATACAATTTGTTGCAGAGGTTCCAAAACCCTACCAATGTGACTATGGGATTCGATCTTGAGATTTTTTAAGGAAGGTGCAACGCTCTGCAGGATGTCCCACAACGTCCCCAGCTCCCGAGCGGCTTTTGGAACCGAGACCACCAAAGTCTGCAGAGAAGAAAAGAAACGGGAATAAATAGGACCCATACGGGGTGTGGGCAAGTCTGAGGGACTGGGATATCCTGCTAGCTCCATGGTCCGGCATATTATGGACAGCAGCTCTTTGTAAGAGATAAATCGAAGTTCCATTCTTTCTAATCTGGCAAGGGGTAATGGTGTATCACGCCTCGGTGATGGCAAAATGTCTCCATGAGAGAAACGTAAGTAGGAAAGATTTATTCCTGTGATGCTTGTGGATTGGAACGCGTCCCTGACGTAGATTTCAGGTAAATCCACCAAATTATGAAGGTGTAGGGTTTTGAGTGATGGTTTGGCAATAATCCTGAGGAGTTTGTCGTCGATGTCTCGTTTCTGGGCCGTCCACTTAACGAAACCGCGCCGACTTCCAAGGCCGAAATGATTAAGAGGAGTGTCGGCCATGATGTCGAGGACTTGATTTATCCTGTGTTTTCGGAGCCCGATGCTTTCCAGAGAGCGAAGGACGAAATTCCGTGCTTTGATGAAGGGTTTTGTCATGCCACTCAGGATAAAGAAACTGGAGATCGCATCGGAGTTGCGAAAGTCAAACAAGACCTCGAATCGATGGATGTTTTGAACGAGTGGTGTCCTATTGTCCTCTTTTCGCAGGATTTCAAGCAGCCTGCCTGCACGTTTCTGAGCAAAAGTGTCGACGATAAGATTCACCATGGAGAAAATGTGACGTCTCGATCGGCCATTGAACCGTCTCGAGACTAGAGCACAAGCTTTTAGAGTATCCCGTATTAGCTGTGGATCGTGGTCAGAATAGGCCAATTCATCGATGATTTGGTCAATTATTTCCTGTGGTAGGTCGGGGGTCGTTCTGCTTGACGCCATCCTTGATGTAGAGCGTTGTTAGATTTGTAGTCGTCGTCGTCGTCGTCGTCGTAGCCAAAGGTCCAAACCGAACATTCAAATACAGTCCTAAACGGCACACCGCCATCCATCCGCGGGCCGGTCCAGGCCGTCGGTATCTATTGACAGTCCACACAAAAGAAATACTTACCACAGCTGCCAATAATAATCAATATGATACAATGGTAATTGTAGCGTGAAGAAACGTTGGAAGAAGTGAAGAAGTGGTAAGCTAGTCCAGAGTAGGCATCATCGGCATTGACCAGAGTAACATAAAAGGTAATAATATCCGTATTTGTAACTTGGTCTGATCAATTCACCTAGAGACAGGGCGTTAATATTCGAAATGTCGTTTTTTCTTCGGATTCATCTAATTCAGTCTCAACCCCCACAGCCTTCAGTTTTTCCACCAGTGTTCCCAACTCAAGACCCCAGCAACCCTTCGGCAGAATGTACCTGATGGGCGCCTTGATCTCCGATCGCTTTTGTACTAGGCTGACTATATTCTGGACGGTGAGATCGTCTGAAATATCGACCGCATACAGATAAATTCTCGATAACCGTGGAAGTATAGCGGGATCGAAAAGGAAGTCCTCATACTGCACGCCGTCGATTATGTCGAGAGCAAATGAGGAGTGCAGACGCAGGGTGTGAATCTGTTCAAACGGTTCAATCATAGTCCCCTCGTGACCTGGAATCCCCGCGTATGATGTGTGATAAAAGAGGTCGTTAACACCTGGGGACACAATTTGAATTAGGTCCATTGTCAGTTCGGGTAGCATAGCCCATGCAGTGTTGTAGTCGTCCACTTCCAATACGAGAGAGAAGATTTTGTCATGAAATCGAGTATGGCGAGAATTGTTCAGTCCGCAACTCCTTGAAGCCCAGGACAAATCCAGTGATAAACCTGTGATTTTTTGAAATTGCACCGATGCTTGAACTTTTTTGCACAACTCGGTCATGATGGCGGAATTCGGGGACACGTAGTCCATACCACGGTAGTGGAGAGATAATTCGCAAGACGCTGGAAACTTGAGTGCTGAAAGCATTTCATGACATGATTTACAACGCCCTTTCAAATCCAACCGTTGGAGGCGCGCGAGAATTACTGGTTTTGGGCTTGCAAGGTTGTTTTCGGGTAAATGGCCCGATACCGATGTCGTGTTTGCCAAAGAGTTGTTAAATCCCAATTCTTCCAGCTGCCGAAGACGAAGCAATATTTTGAGCCATTCAGATGCCGCCAATGACCTCCCTTGGGATTGATTTGCCACATGAAGCTTTGTCAAATTTTGAAAAACAGGTGCAGGAAATTTTGTAGAGTAGCCATCAAGATGCAAACATTTGAGGTGTGTGGTATTAGGTGGCTCCAGGTCGACGGCGACTCCGTCCTGCCGTAAGCCAGTCTCTGTCGGTATGTAAACTGAAAGTGTGCATTCTTCAAGATTTGGTCCCGCTAAAAGTGCAGTTTGTCTGGAAACAGTTTGCGCTTTGTTTTGTGAATTCACTGTTATGACGAGTTGACGACATCTTGGGAGCAGGGATAATGCAAAGTCCAGTTCATCATCGGTGGGTGGAGTCACAAGGTGAGGCGGCTGCAATGAACAGATATCCCGGAACCCTTGGTGATATGATTGACCCGCGTCCCGGCTATATAGCAAGAAATGAGATATGGAGGGGAGAACAATATTCAGGGGAGCGTTTCCAGCTCGTGCGAGGACAACGTCAATCCAGGGTTTAGGATCGGCGAATTCGAGTGAGGTAGCCCAGACAAGGGGGTAGTTGAGCAGTATGTCTCTCCATCGTTGACATACATGGGATGTACGCCTGGTCGTCGTGCTTGGGATGTGGAGGTGCACAAAATCGATATGGGCATTCAAGATAAATATGTGTGATAAGATGTCATCGTTTAATCTCGCAATCGGTAGGAAGGCATTCAATACTCGATGGTCTTCGATTGTGGCATCCGTTTCTACGATGTCCTGGACTATAGTTGGGCTATGTACGGGTGAAGTCTCTGGTGATATCATGGTGCGAGTCCCGAGAGGAGGAGTCTAGGAGTAAGTACTATGTCGAAATTGCATGCGGTTTGGTTAAGTTGGTTTGATTGCGCAATGACCACCGAGCCTCACCGACGTCGACACTTGGATCTTCGAAGATTCCAGTGAACTGAGCAGATCCTGTAAATATTAGGATTTTGATGGGTCCCAAGAATGGTTCTATGACAGAGTGAATGAGAACTCGAGAATGGCTGAACTTGTTAAAAGATGACTCGACTGGAGGTTGACTGGAGGAGGAAATAAACAAGATCTCGGCATGTGCCGCAGCCGGAGAAGCCGACCGCGGCCAATGTGACACGGCAAGTTCCGAGGGGTTGAATGGACTTCAATTTGAATTTACGTCCGCTTACTTCTTTACCTCATTCAAAAAATTTTCACCCATAGAACTAAAAGCTCACTCCTGCCAAAATTTCTCTAGACTCGACTATAATCGAGCAAACGAAGTCGCCCCAGTACAATGGCTTGGGAAACCAGAATTGCGGCCCCTCACCGATCCGACTCTAAAATCTCGAGGCTTAACGACGACATCCTGGCATTAATTTTCACGTTAAACACCGAGTTCGACTTCGACACTCCACATATTCCAAGCACAACAACCAGGTATACCTCACAGGTCTCCCCCAGATGGAGGAAGCTTACACTCAACTTTCCGATGCTCTGGGCATCCTCATTGGACTTCACCGGCAAGATATCATGGATCCAGATGGTTCTTGATCGAGCGAAGAACTATGCATTGAATGTCAGCTATCCCTCACTGTCCAGTCAAATACTTTCAAATCAATTCGCTCTCTCAGCATGGCGCCATTTGGAGCAGGAACAACGCATGTCTTTGGTCCACGGAGCATCGCACGGGCCATTCGACATCGAGAAGCTCGACTTAGCGCTCTCCCTATTTTCACGGTGCCGGCGGTTCAGGCTGATATTATTCGATTTTGAAGAATGGAAGCACGCCAGGGATAAATTTGTTTCTCCGGCTGCTCCTTATTTGGAAGAAATGACAGTCCTCGTCAAGGTTGATGACCTACAATATTGTCGTTTGGACCCGCCTGCCACAGAGTCTAGTATTTTCGACCTAGCAATCTCACCAAAATCTAAGCTCAAGACTTTCCATCGTTCGGGTTATGGATTTAAACCGTTCACTGCTTTCGAATGTAAAACGTTGACAACGCTGATCATCCATGGAATGGAGGACAAGGGAAGCGTGCTAGCAGTCAACGAATGGCTGGCAATCCTCTCTTGCTTCCCGCAAATTGAAGTACTCGACCTCACTGATTGTTTCAAGATGACAAACCGACATTTGGGGCACAACGATACCAAAGAACAGGTGCTTTGTCCAACCCTCTCCCTCTGTAAACTTCGATCCATCAAGTTGGAGGGCGTCTGGGACAAGGTTTCGATGATGTTATCCCAGATCAAATTTCCAGCGACGTCTGCCATGAACCTTGGCTTTTGGAACGTCGAGCCCGAGCATCTAAACTCTACCTTGGTCTCCGACACCCTTTCACTTGTTCAAGAGAGAGTGCAAGATTTTATTGACTCACAGAAAGTCGTCGATCTGTCGCTATTTTTCAGGCGTTATCCAGGTTTAGGCTGGAAGCTTTGGAACAATCTCCATAGGGGAGACGAAAAACCTCTCTGCATAACATGGATACCAGAATGTGACGACACAGGTGACGAGAGCCTGTATTTCCAATCCTTGAAGCAAATCCTCGACATAATGTCACCCACTCTCACCTCGCTCTACTTCGACACGGTCAAAATCGGGGATCACGAATCGGCATACGATCATAAAATAGGTCTTTTCCGGACTTTCCAGAATGTCGAATCTCTGTGCATCCCAAGTACCGGCACACTCAAATACGTTTGGATGCAAATCAAGGACGATCATGCGGCGGGTCGAAATCCTACACAAATACTTCCCGCCCTACAGTTAGTAATACTGGGCTCGACCAATATCACAAAGAAAGGCAAAGGTCGTGTTTGCGACATATTCAGAATCCGATCCGAATCGGGAGCGCCAATAGCAAAGTGTCTGGTAAAAAATTGTGAAGGCAGCGCTTTGAAGCAGTTAATCGGGGACTTGGGTGACCTAGGTGTTCAAGTAGAGTGGGACGGCAAGATTGGGGGGCAAAAAGAAGAGATTCAACAAGAAGAAGGTTCGGCAGACGAGGACCATGATGACAATCCAAAAACGGAGTTGGGACATTTGACAATCCAGGCCAAATGGGATGGATCTTACAAGGACGACTGCGATGACGTATGGGACTCGGATCATTTCAATTCAGATAACTGGGATGTCGATGATGATGACGGCGACGGCGACGACGACGACGAAGACTGATCATGAGGGAAAAATATTTGAACTTTGAAGCGATCGAAGGAAGGAACTGAACGATTGGCTTCGAATTGACTGGCTCAAATTATACTTTTTTTTTGTTGGAAATGAGCTACAGATAAAAGTCAAATAGTATACATCCAATACTTTGAAGTTTGCGAAGAAAATCACTGGCACGCGTTCAAGCAACCCCTGGGGCACCAGAAATCGAGTAAGTTCGCGGTCCGGGGCTCCGCTCTTGCCATTCGCCGAGCTCGCTCTAACTTTTATCGACTTCTCTCTTCCTGACACTCATCTGTGCTCAGTGCTCAGGATTGGAACCTCAACCTCGCCACCAATTCTATAACCGAAAGCCTTGCAACAGGACTGCAATGTCCTCCAAGCCCTGCAAAATCAATGAAATCCTAAACGATGATATTTTGGCGCAAATCTTCATGGCGAACACGGAGGTCGACTTCAACACCCCACACATCCCAAGTCGAACCCTCAGATACACCTCCCAGGTTTCCAAAAGATGGAGGAACCTGATACTCGCCCTTCCTTCGCTTTGGGGGTCGTTGTTGAACTTTGCGGATAGTGCACGGTGGTTTCAAACAGTCCTCGAGAGAGCGGGTGATGCTCCCCTGAATATCACCTACCCTCCTTTATCGAATGACTTGCTGTGCGATGAAAAAACTCTGTCGGAATGGCGTCGTTTGGAGCACGACTATATCCTGTCGTTAGTTCATGAAAATTCGCCACACCCGCGTGGACCGATCCACATCGAAACGCTCGACTTGGCCCTCTCCCTTTTTCCAAGGTCCCGACGGTTCAGGTTAAGACTATATGACGAAGATGAATATACGTATGCAGTGGGGAAGGCCATATCTCTGACTGCCCCCCATCTAGAGGAACTAGCAGTTTCGGTCATCTCGTATGCCCAAAATCCAAGCCCACCTCCAGAGTCTAGCATCCTCGCCGTGGGCATCCCACCTAGGCCTAACCTCAGGCTTCTTCAGCTGACAGGAAATGTATTCAAGTTGCAACCACCGACTATCGAATTCCGAACATTGACAACGTTGATCGTCGAGAGAATATATGAAAATGGCATGTCAACCAAGGAATGGCTCGGGATCCTTGCTTGCGCACCGCAGCTCGAAGTACTTCACCTCGACAGTTGCTTCAAACGAGATAACCGACCTGCGACGACTGCAACCGGGACACCTATTTCCTTGCCAAAACTTCGATCCATCTTCTTGGATGGCCTTCCTGTCAACGTTTGCACGATCTTGCTTCGGATCCAGTTCCCTCAATCCTGTGCCATGAATATTCGACTTGCAGGAGATTCCAACGACACACACCTTCCGTTGATCAAGAGGCTCTTTGTATTCCTCCAGGAGAGAATCAAAGATATTGTCGCACGACAAAAAATAATCGACCTTTCTCTCTTCTTGAAGCGTTATCCGGGCCTCGGCTGGAAGTTTTGGAATAACATCCATAGTGGAGATGAAAGGACCTTGTCTGTGGCGTGGTTGCCACCATATCCATCGGAAGACCTCAATACGTTACCGATTTTCCCTTCTCTGAATCTTCTCCTCGAAGTTATCTCTCCCGATCTGACGTCCCTTTATCTGGACACAGCCAAAATCACGCAGCAAGAGCCACCATATCGCACCAGTCTCCCGCTCCATGGTATGGAGAACGTCAAAACACTTTCCATCCCGAGTACTGGCACCCTCAAATATATTTGGCAGCTGTTCACCAACAACGATCATACAGCAAACCAGGCGCATCCTTTACTCCCAGCTCTTCAACTGATAATATTGGGCTCTCTCTATATCACCAAAAAGGCCAAAAGCAGGTTTTACAGCATATTCGAGATGCGATCCCAGATAGGAGTGCCGATCCCAAAATGCCGTGTGCAGGAGTGTAACGGCCGGTATTTGAAGGTGTTGATCGACGATTTAAGAGCGCTTGGGGTTCAAGTCGAGTGGGATGGAAAAGATCGAACAAGCGATATCGATCTTGCAAAGCCTGATGTGACCGAAACGTTGGCGCATTTGGCAATCCAGACGGAATGGAATGGAGATCTCAAGGAAGACATGGATGACTTGTACGACTCAGATGATATGTTTGGATCAGATCTTGATGGTGACGATGAGGACGGGGATGTCTCAAACAGCTAACTTAGCGCATCCCAATAGCATGTACAAGATGTCCTTTTTGTAGCAATGAACTATAGACCAGTGACAATCGATAATATATGTACAACATTGTTAAGAAACACGCGCCTTAGAATGTACGCTGTGGGCATCCATGATCCTACGTATTTCCCCGTAAGTGGTATCCTCTGGTTCTTTATCCTGCTAAAACCGTCCTTCAAAATACCACACTCGGGAAGATCATGGTGCGCCACAAAAAGGACTGCTTCGAATCGGAACCACGGGTATCATCGCAGGGTATTGAATATACTGTTAACATGTCGTCCTTCTACTAGTTCATTTTTCATTTTACAGTTCGTCCTTCTTCTTTTTGTTGTTGTCTCCCTCCACGGGCAAGCAGAGGGCGGGTGACGTCCCGGTGATCTCGTATTCACATTTTTCAAGCTCTTGGACGGTTAAAATGGCGTTTTCAACTCCGCAAGAAAGACGTAACTGAAAAAAAAGATATGGAAAGCGGCGGTTATTAAGCAATGCGGAGGATGAAAGAAAGAGAAAAAGTGACGACGTACCACGACGTTACGCTCAGGTCCGTTCCAGCATCTTGTACCCTTTTTGTAGACCTGGGTTTGGTAGTATTCTGGGGTGCCAGGATCCGCTGATGGATTCCATGATTCGAATTTACTGAATTTTTTTGTAAAAAGGGATTGTTAAAGAAGGTTTTTTTTATCCCTAAAAAAACCACTTACCCAAGGCTGAACGTCTGTCCACCGTTATTCGGCTTCTGTTTGACTTCTTTGAATAGGCAGACTTCGTATGTGTAGCTGTGAAATTTCGATTCGAATCAACATTCCACTTTGTTGCAGGACCTTTCATTGGCCACACTCACTCTCCGGTGTCTTTCTCCAAACATGTCCCGTCCAACTTCTTCCACTCTCCTTTCGCGCCAAAGCCGTGGATGTTAAAGATCTCTTTGACATCACCCTCCTTCTTGACCAGGTCGGATTTCTTGTTCTCTAGGTCGGTCTTAGCGTCGGTGTAAGCTTGGGAGGCTCGGGTCGCTTCAGCTTTGATCATCAAATAGAATTAGAAGGATATATCGAAGAAGAATCGCATGAATTACCTGCAGAATCGTCCTTTCGGATGATGTTGAATTTCTGGAGCCAAGAGACGAGGGTGTCTTTGAAATCTTCGTAAACGGGGAGAACTGAGTCAGGCAGGTAGTTGGTGAGCTCGAAGACTGGGAGAAAGGTAGGCGTTAGGCTTTGCTCTTTTTTGAGAGAGAGAGAGAGATCGAACTCACGAATGGAGCCTTCATGAGGACTATTGATATGTTCTTCATACTCGAGCAGAAGGGAGACGTAGTCCGTGTACAACAGTGGTTCGACTTGGACTTCAAGTTCGTTGGGCGTCCATAACCCCTCTCCCAAAGGTTCATTGGCCTCGTCCCTCTTTTCTTCCTCACTCTCCACCTCCTCAGTGGCTTCGCTATCTTTCCCGACGTCGTTGATGTGGGGTAGGTGGGCGAGTTCTTCCCATCCACGGACGGCTTCCAGGACTGCCATGTCTTGGTAATTGGGATTGTAGCCTGTCCGAAGAGCGTCGAGTATATCACCGAGAGCCTTTTCGCGTTCTAGGTGTTTCTGATGTTCTATTTGAAGAGACTTGAGTGATTTGTGATGTGCGAGTAGTGATTTGTATAGAGCTATAATGTAGTCGTAAGAAGGATATAAGTGTGATTCGGTGGGGCTTGTTCGTACATGATTCTTTCTTATATTCAAGGGCGGCCTGTGACAGCGACTCGGTTCGTTCGGCGATGTCTGGACAATTGTGTGAGCGGGGTTTTTTTGCATTAATATACTACGCACCTTGAAGACGGTCAACCTCCTTTTCTTTAACCTTGATCTCCTCTGCCAACTTCTCAACCTCTGCCTGAAGACGCTTCTTCTCCTGATGGGCGAAGGCGATATATGTTGACCTGATTTTGGCGCCCTACAAAGAAGACGTGAGTGTTTCATCTTTAGATAATACAGACAAGGCACCGACAGTTCTCTGAATCTTCAGCTCCGCATCTCGTTTCGTTCGGTAGGCCTCCCCTATTTCCTTGCAGAGGTTTGGGCAAACTCCTGGATGCTCGTCCGACCCGTCACAGCACTGGACCTCTATTCAAAGGGGTTATAGAAGGAAGAAGGCGATGGTATATGTGATACGCACCACATAGTCCATCGTTCACCCTCGAACTTGGAATGAATGCTCCGATGTGGCCTTCGTTTACACAATAGAATTTATTATCTGGGCAAGCCGACGTGCCTATCGAGAACAGTAAAGAATGAGGACACAGCAAGCTAAGCATCAAATAAAAAGGTATCCCCGACCTGGTTCGTCACTGCCATCAGGACAGTCGCAAGAGTCGTCGTTGACGAAATCCCATGGAATTTCTTTGGAACCGTCGAGGCATTTCCAAGTATTGGACTTCTTTATCGGAACATATTTGTCCAATAAGTCTGGGGACACGCCGAGAGTCTTTGGAGAGGCCCCGAGGACTGATAGTGGTAGAGAGCAGAGAAGCAGCGCCCAAGGGACCATCGCCTGGATTGAACTTCTTGAACTTGTAATGAGGGGAACGTTACCAATTCCGATCGACGTGTCCAAGGCCGGCGCGTCACAGGCCGTCGGCGTGATTTGATTACGTAACTATAGCCAAACAAACCACGCCCGAAGTCTTCCTGGAGACATCGTCTTCACCGAAGCTCATCATCGACGGTCAACTAAACTATGGTGCGTCCTTTTTCACCCTCTCTATGTCTCAGGAATGCTTGCTGGTGGTCGTACGGAGGGATGTTGGGTGAAGATCGGTGGTTACGATTTGGAACGAGCTGGATGCATCTCCTGAGATTTGGATGGACTTTTGTGGGGGACATGAAGTCTGACTCTTTTCTATCTCTAGGCCAAAGCAAAAGCAGCTCCCGCTGCGTCAAGCGGTGGTAAATCCGCAAAGAAGAAGAAGTGGTCCAAGGGAAAGGTCAAGGATAAGGCCCAACACGCCGTCACACTCGACAAGGCCACCTTCGACCGCATCATGAAGGAAGTCCCCACCTTCAAGTTCATCAGCCAGAGCATCCTCATCGAACGTCTCAAGATTAACGGCTCCTTGGCCCGCGTCGCCATCCGCCACCTCGAGAGAGAGAAGCAGATCAAGCGAATTGTTCACCACTCTGCTCAGCTCATCTACAGTGAGTACAGTCAATTTTTCCATTTCATCCAATCCTCATTTATTCTCCCCTCCAGCACGCACAACATCACAAGAGTAGATCTTCGCATTCCACTTTTTTCGCTCTCGTTATGCATGCTAGGCTATATGTATTCCAATCCATGACCGTCATATAAAAACATACAAATGCCAAACACACCCTTTCATTGAGGCCTGAGATGCATTTTTTGGATATTGTACGTGAAATTTTTGACATTATTGGTTCATCACACATCCACCTTCAATGTATACAACCCGATGTTCATGATCACCAATTCAACTGCCTTTGTACCTCCCGAGTTTTCTTTCTGAGAGTTTTGCACTGACAGCACGGCGCACTTTGGTGAATACATTTGAAGAAGCTAAGGTTAACCTTTGCCCGGTCCGCCTGATACATACCATGCTCTTCGTTATTGAGTCTCTCTTTATCCATTCCCAATCCTCATTTCATCCCATCTAAAGTGAGATCCCTGGCCATGAGCTCTAATTCCTACTATATTGGCATCGATGTGGGCACTGGGTCTGTCCGAGCCGTCCTTGTCGATAAATCCGGCAAGGTCCTCGCCATCTCTGAGCAAACTACGAAGACGTGGCGGGATTCACACGACAGCAACATCTTTGAGCAATCGACATCGGATATCTGGAATGCTGTGGCCTGTGTTGTAAAGTCCTGTCTAAAGGAAGTCAAGGCTGATCCAAGCGAGATCAAAGGGCTGGGCTTCGATGCGACTTGTTCTTTGGCTGTGACCGATTTCGATGGCGAGCCTGTTGTGGTGACCAAGGGCGAAGGACTGGGACGACATGGCGAGAGGAATGTCATCCTTTGGGCAGATCATCGTGCAAAGAAAGAAGCCGACTTGATCAACGGGACTGGGTCGATCGTACTGGATTATGTCGGTGGAAAGATGAGCGTACGTTTTCGCACCAGAGAATCTTTGCAAGGGAAGTTACACTGGGCTCATTCTTATCGCAGCTGGAGATGGAGATCCCCAAGATCCTCTGGCTGAAGAATAACATGGACCCAAACCTCTTCAGCCAATGCCAGTTCTTCGACTTGCCCGATTTCCTGACCTACCGAGCGACGAGAGACGGTTCCCGATCGTGCTGCTCGGTGACCTGCAAGTGCTCGTATGTCCCTAAATCGGGATGGCAAAAAGATTTTTTCAAGCAGATCGGACTGCAAGAGCTCTCTGAGCGGGATTATGCCCAGGTTGGTGTAAGGGAGGGCGAGGAGGCTTTGGTAGCGGGTTTACCTGTCGGTCAAGGTCTTTCGTCGAGTGCGGCAGAGGAACTGGGGCTGCTGCCAGGTACTCCTGTTGGCAGTGCTCTGATTGACGCGTTAGTGTCTAGTCATTTTTTTATTTCCTTTGTGCTTTTTTGTTTGAATACTGGAATTTTTTAGGTACGCCGGTTGGTTGGGCACTGTCGCTGCGAGATACACGGAAAACGGCATTTTGTCCGAGTCCATCCCATCTTTGGATGAGTCTGGACACCGTTTGGCAGCAGTTGCGGGGACGAGTACATGTCATATTGTCCAAAGCCCAGAAGGGATGTTTGTGAATGGCGTGTGGGGGCCCTATAAAGTGAGTGTTGGATTGGGTTGATTCGATCCTAGCAAACATGATTAATGGAACTCTTTCCAGGACCCGATAATAAACGGATGGTGGATGAACGAAGGAGGACAGTCTTCGACCGGACAGGTAGGTCCATATCTTTCCTTTCGCATGAACGATCGCTGAAGTGGTTTCCCGCAGCTTATTGAATTTATTCTTGTAAATCATCCTGCCTATCGTGAGGCCGTTGAAATAGCTTCCCAGAAGAAAACAAACGTCTATGCAGGTGAGTGTGCCTTGCCATTCTGTCAAGAAACCAAAATTTCTCATTTTTTTCGGAACATTATCCACTTCTCCCAGTTTTACAAGGACGACTCGAAGATTTGCGTGTGCAACACATTGTTGAGACGTTGACAGAACTTACAAAGGATTTACATATATACCCAGATTTTCATGGTATGAAATCAACACGCCTGTTGTGATGATGTTCTATAAAAACTCATGGCCTTTTGCTCAGGAAACAGATCACCCATAGCCGATCATCGAATGAGAGGATCGATAATGGGAAAAGAATTGGTTCGTTTTTCTTGGACATCCTCGTTATTCGCTCCTAGCAGCTTAGCTGGCTAAACAACTGAATCAACATCCAGGATAACTCACTGACCGACCTCGCCAAACAATACCACGCCACACTCATGGCCATCGCCCTCCAGACCCGACACATCATCGACACGCTCAACGCCTCCGGCCACCAAGTCACCTCGATCTTTATGAGTGGCAGTCAGTCGCAAAATGCGCTGTTGATGCAGCTCTTTGCGGACGTGTGCGGGATCCCCGTCGTCTTACCCGCGAACAACAGTCAGGCAGTGTGTCTTGGTGCAGCTATGCTAGGTCGACTCGCGGCGGAGTCACACAAGGAAGGGAAGGGTAAGGAGGGTCAGGCGGAGAGGTTGTGGAGTATCATGGTCTGTATTTTCTTTTTGTTTGATTTTTCTTTTTTTGAGTCGTGTGCTTTTTTTTTTTTGTTCAGGTTGAGATGACGCCTGCTGGAACCAAAATCTCGCCTGCCTGTGGACCTAAAGAGAAACGGCTGCTGGAGGCGAAGTATAAGATATTCCTTGAGACGATCGAGATTCAGAAACGATGGCGGCAGGAAATGCAGGAGGCTGCGGAATGATTTGATTTGGTTAAAAACAAAACCTCATGGCAGCCATGATGTGGTGCACTTCGTCAAAGTTGGCCCGGGGCGTAGACAGTATGTAGACACCTGTGAAGATACCTTGCTAATTGTTATATTCCTCTTCAACCCTGTCCAGGTGTCATTGATGATATGATATGATATTTTACGTGAAACCGGATGACGGAGAGATATTCGATTCTTGCCAAATGTATTATGACCTATTACGAGCACAATAAAAACAACTACACCTTCACGAAGACTGTCAGATTCACAGAAGCCTGGCGTAGGAAGCAGGGAACAGGCCCTTTTTCCCGTCGAGCTCTCCGGTCCACCTGTCAAATAAGATTGAGAACAAGGATATGGAGTAGTGTTAGGAAGGAAGGGGGGCAAAGGGGAGGCGAAAATAGATTTGGTGTAGATTAGGAAGAGTAGCCATTTAAACGTAAACGCAGGCGGTACAGGAGGCAGCAACGAAGGGAAAGGATCTCCGTTTGGAATTGATAGGAGAGGAGTTGGGACTGGGATATATAAAGGCGTCGACCTCGGAATATAAAAACGTACCAATCGTCTGATGTCCTTTCCAGCAGTCTAATTCGATCCCCTTCTGAAACCTTGAGGTCTCCTGCTTCCTGGACGATCCAAACATTATGGTCATCAGCAATAGTCTCCTTTGCATCGATGTCGTTTGCACCTACCCCCGAGTCATAATCGTACAACGCCTCCACCCACTCCCCTGCATCTTCTTCTGGTTCAGGCTCTTCTTGCCGAGGTGGCGGGAAACGTGGAGCAGGTGGTGGTGGGGCTGCGGGAGCAGCAGGCTCCGAACCAGTCCCTCCAGTCGATACAACGCGTCGAGAAGGAGGCGGACCGAAATTATTTTGCCTCGGCGCAAACGCAGGGGGTACCGCTACTGGAGGTGGTGATTCAGCCGGCTTGTTGCGCAACGAGCCGAAAAAGTTTTTGGTCGAAGACATATCGACACTTTCACCAAATTTCTAACGAGAGGAACGGACATCAATTGTCAGAAAGCGCGATGATTAGGGACAAATGATTGCATCAATAGGGTAATGGTATGAAAGGGGAGTTTCAGAGGTAATGGGAAAAAAAGGGAAGCTCATGCCCTCCTCCCCTCATGAAGCTCCGGGTAAACAGTGTATCATTTCAATTCGAGTGAAGGTACTTACTTTCACAGAGACCAGGTGGCTGGATGGTTTGTCTGCAGTCTGGGGCGGAGCATTTGCGGATGAAGGCGTGGTGGGGTTATTTCTGGCGTTTGCGAATGCGGCCACCCGGTTTGCCACACTGGTGACCTCTTTATCGGATGGCTGAGGTTCATGTGCGAATATATTCGGACGGGAGTGGTCCCAAAGTTTCCAAAAGCCCGAGGACAACAGAAGAGAAAAGAGAAGAGAAGAGAAAAGGATAAAAGATTTACATCAGATCCCAGCCTGGAACTCTCAGAAAAGATACCCATGTTGTGCAAGTCTCTGATTGATGGAGGGGCACACCAAGGAGACGTTTGGGTATCATGCCAAAAGACTCACCCCACTTCCGGCATTCTCGTTTACACTTGAACTCGGACCACCAGCACCAGCACCAGCAGAACGCGCATGTTTCAGCCCCGCAGACATGAACCTGGCCGCTGCCTCTGGATTGGAGGCCATCGCACGTCCGACCGCAGACACAGCAGCCCCTTGTGCGGTGCTTATCGAAGCGGAGGGGTCTGATGGCGCATTATTGGCAAAAATCTCAGGTCTAGTCGAGAAGTATCTGGTTAAATCAAAACGTCAATGACCAGGTGGCGCGGTTCGAGATCACAAGTTCAAGGGAAAAAAAGAGAAAAAGGACACAGGGGGGAGGAAGTTGCCACAATAGCTCTGAATGGTCGGGGCCGGGGAATCTTCGACCCTTCTCAACCGTATAAAAGGGACTCACTCGTCCAACAGCGAGAAAAAGGCCTCTTTCTCATGCGGCTGTAGGTTGGAGAAGACCATTCCGGTGAGTGTGTTGCGTCGAAGACTGTTATGAGATGATTGATAGTGATAAAGCCCGGTTCCATCAATTATAGATCCCACCACACGTCCAAATCGACAAAAAAGGATCATTCATTCATTTTTAACCGACCATACATTAACGGGTTACACGATTCCAAATGAGATATAGGTTGGACACAAAGAGAAGGAGGGCCGAGCAGTTGATAACAATGTGAGCTAACAAGACAACTACATTTACGCAAATACTAATTTTTTTGGGCGTCACATCAAGAAAAGTCGAAGAAAGGAGAAACAAACAGGACACAAACCGAAAAGAAAGAAAAAAAAAATCTTCAATAATAACAAGCAAATAAACACGAGGAGGAAAAAAAAGAGAAAGAAAGTCGAGGAAATAATAAACCAATGGTTGGGTTTCGTCAATCCCAGATCAGCAATATCGTAAGTTACAGGATTCGTTCGTTCTCTCGACGCTGGTGGTTTTAACAGCAGAGGGGGTAGGTAGGGTTTAGGCCAAGTGTAGGACGGGGAAGAACAAACGAGGAGAGAAGTCGATCGTTATAATTTTAAGGAGGAAGCCGGGGATTTCGTCAATGGCCAATCATCCATTCCAGTTAAACAACTCGAAATCGTTCGGAAGAATGTCTGTCGGCGGGGTATTTTGTGGTGTTATCTGAGGCTGTTGAGGGGCTGGCGTGGCGGACATATGCCGTGTATGATCGCTGGCTGCAGGAGAGGGGGCAAACGGATAGCCTGAGTTGGCACCACCACCGCTCTGGGTGGGTGTCCCCCAACTCTGGCTATTTGTGGGCGACGGAGCATTCAAACCACCACCACCGCCCATAAACGGTGTTCCAGATGCACTTCCGGGCGGCGACATGCCGTAGTTCGACTGCTGTTGGGCCAACATCTGCGCTTGTTGCGTAGCGTTCATCATCTGCTGGTTGAACGCCGGACTCTGGGAAGACATCGCTCGCGTGGCCTGATTATGTTGTTGTTGCATCAACATTCTCTGATAGTCCTCGTGCCCCGTCGACGCTACCCTGGAGGGTGGGCCTCGGGACGTCAGAGGAGATGGACCCGCTCCGTCAGAGGGCGACCGCGTACTCCTCGCAATACCTGGAATGGCGGAGCTCGACCGAATGGACCCAGCGGATTGTGGACCCCCGAATCCGGTATCGGAACCCATAGGCGAACCTGCATGTGTGGGTGACGACACATTTTGGGCCTGGAGTTGCTGCTGCCGTAGTCGTTCATGCATCATTTGTTGTTGATTGAGTGTCATCGATACATTCCCTGAGCCCATGCCTCCCATTCCACCGCCGACAAACTGAGGTCCACCACCACCACCACCTCCACCAGGATTCATGCCAGCTGGACCACCGCCACCACCACCCATGCCCATGCCGGAATTCGCAGGATTCCGCTGCTGTTGCATAAGCATCAACTGTCGTTGTTGAGCACTTAGGTTACTAGGTCCACCGCCGCCTCCTCCCGCGGCATTGCCCATTCCCATAGCGCTGCCTTGGATGTTTCCGGTAAGCATGCGAGGATCCATGCTGCCTACGCCTCCCATACCCATATTCATACCACCACCACCTCCACCCACACCACCACCACCACCACCACCGCCCATCATACCCATGTTGCCCATGCCTTGCAAATTTCCAGCGCCACCACCACCACCAAACATCTGGTTCTGTAGATTCTGCGCCGGCGTTTGGTGTTGAACAGGAGAAACAGGGCTGTGACCAAGACCATTTCCCAAGAACCCAGCGCCGCCAGCGTTCTGCTGCTGTTGCTGCTGCTGGAGAAGTTGTTGTGGTGTCAGGCCGCCGCCCATTTGCGGCATGTTATTAGGCAACGCAGCGGAACGACCCATGGAAGACATTTGTTGGTGCTGAAGTGACTGCTGTTGAGCATGATGTTCGTTCTTGGCTTGCAGGTTATTCTATTGATTATTGACCATTATCAGCCAATGTGTCACAAACAGAAAAGGAAGGAAGAAAAGGAAGACGAATAAAGGGAAAGGTTTAAAAGAAAGGGTTAAAAAGAACAGACGCATTTTAACCTCGTGGGAAGGCGACGCAGCAATTCCCTCCTCTCGTATAAAAGCACAAAGGAAATACGACTCACCCTCGCAGCCAAGACCCGCTGGATCTGCATATTCTGCGGCATACTCTCAAATCCAGGGACATTCTGAATCATAAACCGCATGAACGGATGTTCAGGATTCTGCAGCAGCTGGATGGCCTGTTGGATGCCGACTTGATGAGCGGCGGACATTTGTTGCTGCTGTGATGGTCCAACACCACCACCGCTGCCACCACCACCGGGTAGGCCAGGAGCACCCATGCTACCAGGACCGCCGCGGGCCATAGGTCCTCCTTGCCCGCCTTGGCCCATCATACCGCCAGCTCCTCCTCCTCCTGGACCGCCTCCGCCCATGCCTGAAAGCCCACTAGGCCGTCTCATCCCACCAGACATCTGACCTGGGAGACCTCCTCCTCCTCCTCCTCCAGACATCAAATCCATACCGCCACCACCCATAAGATCGGCATGTTGCTGCTGACCCCCACGCCCCGCCTGCATAGCGAGTAACTGGGAGCCTGACATCCCCGAAGCCATTTGTTGTTGAAGATGCTGCTGCTGCTGTTGCTGCTCCGCAGCCTGCATCCGCATCTGAAGTTGACGCATCTGGGCCATCCGTGGGTCTGTCATCCCCCCTCCTGGTCCTCCTGGTCCGCCTACTCCAGGACCACCACGCATGCCCAACGCACCGGGGTTCATCCCACCACCGCCTCCGCCTCCTCCGCCCATGAGAGGTGAATTCATCCCAGCCATGTTCCCCATCCCCATATCGACATTCATCCCGTCTCTTGACTGCATCAGCCCCCCTGTAGGTCCGCCCATACCCAACTGCTGCTGCTGCTGTTGCTGCTGAGCCGCGCGAATCTGTTGCTGCCTCGCTCGTTCTCTCATCGCAGCAGCCATCTGCGCCTCAGAGGCGTTGATCCCGATGTTGTTTAGAGATTGGACGTGTTGCTGCTGCTGTGACATGGAATCTCCACTGCCGCTTGCACCGCCAGCACCGGACCCGGAGGCGAATGATGACGATGAAGGATGTTGTTGTTGGGAAGAAAGAGGATGTGGAGAAGCGCGTGATGAATACGACGAAGGACGGGGTGGTTGTCCTTGTCCTTGTCCTTGTGACTGGGATTGTCCTTGCGATGGATGCTGCATTGCCTGAGCCTGAGCCTGAACTTGTTGTTGTTGTTGCTGGGCCTGCTGCATCTGCCCCGGACCTCCATGCGCCGACCCAGGCGGTGAAGACGACGTCCCACCACTTCCACTCGCCGCACCAGAACTGGAAGAACCACCAGACATAGGAAGCGAGAAATGTGTCGGCCCATTCGCGTTTATTGTACTGGCATTACCAGCACCGTTTTGCTGGTTCTGGTTCTGGTGTGCTTGGGCTTGCGCCTGGGCTTGTGCTTGCGCCTGTGCTTGAGCTTGAGCTTGGGCTTGAGCCTGAGCCTGAGCGAGTTGCTGCTGTTGCTGCTGCTGATGGATCTGCATCTGCTGATGAAGCTGCTGCATCTGTTGACCCGACAACGAACCCGACATCGAACCCGCTGCGCCAGAGCCAGAAGCAGAAGAAGAGGACAAGTTCATCCCCGATGAAGAAGAAGGACCTCCTCCTCCTCCTCTTCCCGACGTCGACGAGGATGAAGTGGAAGTGGAAGACGGGGGTGGAGGTGGCATCATCATCATATTGTTGTTGTTGCTGTTGCTGTTGTTGTTCGTGCCACTGGTATTGGTATTGCCACTTGGTGTAGATGAACGGGCGTGTGTCGTCGTCCCATTCGTGTTGATGTTGGAGGTGGGAGTTGGCGTGTTGGTCCTACCATGCGCATTAACACCGCTGCTTCCACCTCCTCCACCATTTCCACCTCCACTTCCTCCACCCGCACCCCCACTCATCGATCCCTGTCCCGCCCCTGAAGCGTTCGACCCCGGACCCGACGCCGCATTAGGATTAGGCGACGACGAAGACGAAGGCGACGAAGACATCGCCTTGCGCTCGCCCGTATCCCGTCGTTTGTACATGTGCACGCCCATCCCACCCATACCCATACCGTCGGCGTTGGATCCGCCTCCGCCACCGACGCCACCGAGGTTGTAAGGCATGTCGTCGGCGGGTCGTTCGCGTTTTAGGCTTTGATGAGGTGCTGGCTGCTGTGGTTGCTGTGGGGGTTGCATTCCGCCCATGTTCATACCCAATCCGCCCATTCCGGCCATACCCATCTGCTGCTGCTGGAGCTGAAGCTGCAACTGCTGTTGAGCATTCGCATTCGTGTTCGTGTTCGTATTCCCGCTCATGGCCATAGGGTTAGGGAGGTTCGAAATAGCAGGCGTGTTAATGGTGGCGGCGGTAGCGGGATTAAGATTCGTGGGTGGTCCAGTAACACCAATACCTCCACCAACTCCTCCTCCTCCAACACCACCAACTCCTCCACCCAAACCCGAACCCGAAGAGCCCAACAACACCTGCCTCTTCGCCACCTCCTTGGCGAACAACGCCGGGAGCTCGGCGTAGATCTGGCGTATCCGCTCAGAGACGGGTGCGTCTGCGAGGAAGATCGGTGCGTCCATGGTTGGGAGAGGGGTTTGGAGTGCGTTCTGTTAAGGGTGTGATTAGTAGTGAATTAGTGATTGGTGATTAGTTAGTGGAAAGAGGTTGAGTGGGTGGGTTGATTGGGGGTGGGTGGGTAAGTGGAATGGGAGATGAAGAACTCACGACTTGACGACTGTGATCTGCTGCAGATGCTAGCCAGGTAAGGTTTGTTTGAAGACGAGTGGAATATCTGTGGAGATGTAAAAAGGGTTGGAGGATGAGTGAGATTCCCAGCCAAATATAATAGGAATAGGAATGGAGATCCGAGAGACGGAATAAAAGAAAATAAAAAAAGGAATGAGAGAGAAAAAAAGTAGCCAGAAAGGACGGAGGAAAAAGAAAAAAGAAAAAACTTACTGTTGAAATCGTGGGTCTTGGTTATTGATACCTTTGCTCTGAAAAAGCATGCACATCCTGTTCATGAAAAAAAAAGAGGAGGAAAGAAGGGTTAGGTTAGTCAGTGAACGTTGTTATGTATATGAGAAAAGAAACAGGTCGCAAAAACGAGGATTCAGGGTAAAGGGATGGGGAAACCAGAAGAAGCTCCGAAAACCGAAAAGAGGAGGATGTTAGAAGCCGCAAGAAAAAAAGAAACTAAGTGCTCAAGGCTGTGTACGTCTGATACCACACAGTAGTATATATAAAAGAGAGGAAGAACTCACTTCAACAACTCAACGTTCAACTCTAGTACTAACACCACCTTGGGATCATGGGAGGGTGTGCTTGGATGGGAGTTGAGGGTGCCGGTGTTAGTGTTAGTGTTACTGCTGGTGTTGAGGGTGTTTGTCGATGGGTTAACGTTGGATGGGGTCGTTTGCGGATGCGGATGCGTGGGTGTTGTAGTTATCGAGCTGGAGTGGGGGTTGAGTGTCGGTTTCGTGTTAATATCCGTCGATATCGTCGTTGATGAGAGAGTAGGTGTCATCGGCATGGACATGGGCGTGGGTTGCTGGAACGCCGAGTCATTGGAAGTAGGATGGGGTATTGATGAAGAGGAGGAAGCAGAGGAA
The DNA here is from genome assembly GCA_019904355.1 of Psilocybe tampanensis. Classification (NCBI taxonomy): domain Eukaryota; kingdom Fungi; phylum Basidiomycota; class Agaricomycetes; order Agaricales; family Agrocybaceae; genus Psilocybe; species Psilocybe tampanensis. The sequence continues at coordinate 77,241 of JAHXRV010004221.1, forward strand.
GTCGAGGATGAGAAGGCAGAGGACGAATGGGAGGTGGAGGCAGCGGGCGGGAGAGGGAGTTGGGAAGAAGCATTCTCGTTCGGGACGATGGGATGGGATTGTGCGAGCGGATTTGGATTGGGGTCCGTGTTCGGCTGAGAGGCCGGGTTGTGGGAGGTCGGATTCGGATTTGAGTTTGAATTGGGCTTTGGGTGGTTGGTGGTGTTGTTGGCTTTCTGGGTGGTGGTGGTGGAGGAGGAGGTTGATGATGAAGAGGTTGGTATTGAGGGTAGAGGGGGAGAGGTCGTTGTTGTTGTTGTGGATGCTGGGTCGACGTCGTGGATGGTGATGCCCAAGTCCATATCATTCATATGGCTGTCTCCTCCGCCTCCGACGTTACTGCTGGAGTTGAGGATGTTATGCATCTCGTCGGGAGGGATGTCAAGCATGTCCATGTCCATATCCATGTTGAGGGACATGTTCATGTTCATATTGAGGCCCATGTCCATACCATCCATCTCTGGGTGTAGATTATTCTCCTCTGCTGACCCCTGGTGCACCTGTGCGTCGTCGTCGTGGGTTTGGAGATGGGGCTGACTAGACACGTCGGTATCTTCCCCATCTTTTGGATGAAGTGGGTCCTGCCCCTGTGGTGGTGGAGGTGGTGGTGGTGCCAGAGGAGGTTGGGCAGAAGCGTGTGTCGCTGGCTGGGGTGCATCTTCATCCTCGTCGTCCTGATCCTGGTCAGGAGGGGGCGAGAGCTCGCTGAGGGGGGTGGACATGCGCGAGTCGTCTACGCGCGTTGGTTCGTCAGGAGGCATGGGGTTGGCGGTATTGGGATCGGGCTGGGGATTCGACATGGTGGCAGAGACGGCGGGGGGTGGCACAGAAAGTGGAGCGACGTCGTTTTCATTTGTCTCTTCGTCGTCCTCTTCCTCCTCTTCGCGCTGATGAACCTCGACAGGCGCCTCCTTCTCCTCTGCGAGGGGGTTGATGTTTTCGGCCTCGTGGGGATCTGGGCTCGGGGAACGGTCAGAATTGCGGTGAGAGGCGGCGTTGCCGTTGAGATGGGGGGAGCTGTGAGTGTGCTGGATGGGGAGGGAGCCGTCTATGGGCGGTTTGTCGGTGTCTAGGAGGAGAAGGGTATCCTGAGGGACTCTGGAGTCTTGGAAGGAGTGAGGATCGTCCCATGGGTTTGGGTGGTGGTGGTGGTGATCTCCCGCTGCAGACTTTGGGGAGAGATGGTCTAGACGAATCATAGCCTTCTCGAAGACGACGAGAGAGCGCTTTTTGGTCTTTTTTTTAAGAAGGTGATCCTGACTGCAGTCTGTCTTGGCTGCAATAACACTCCCTGCGAACACACTGCCCTAGCGGAGTTGCAATTCCTTGTTTGATCAATGCCTTTCAACTAAACCAAGAGACTCTCAACAAATTCAACTACTTAGACCAATCCATACATACGACCTCTACAGAAATTATTGTAGTTTGTAAAATAAAATCAATCTGTCTGTCCTAGCCCATTTTCTTCCGGTTGAATCTACCGTTTGTTTGTGGACTCGTGTCATCAATCGCACACCTTGCTCATTCCACCACCTTTGTCGAGAAAAAACGATACCTTTCAGCTCAATTCCTTGCCAGCCTCCTTCTCTTCCCTCAAAGCAGCTTGAGCGACTGGCGCCCATGTTTCTGGACGTGAAGCAGCGATGTTCCCGCGTTCCGATTCATCCATCACCTCGTGTCTTACGTAATCCTTTGCTCTTGTTTGTACCTCCAGCAGATTTCCCGCCATAGACGTATCCGACGACGACACCAACCGTTCCTCAAGACCGTCAAGGAAGTGAGTATGCCCCTCCTCGCCCCCAATCTTCGTCCCAGCACCCCTCCATCCATCCCCAACGTCCACATATCCAGAAATCTAGGCGAAATTCCGTCGTTTTGGGCTGGATGGCGTTGGATGCTTTCGGATGTCGAATTTCTTGGGTCTCCCCCAAACTCCATTCCCAAACCGTTTGCTGACTCTCGTCTTCTTCCTTCTCCCTCCTCTCTTTCGTAGAAAAACGCAATGGGTCGCGTCATTAGGGCACAAAGGCGCTCGCACGCCATCGTACGTCTTGCTTTTGCCTCGAATCTCCAGTACTTGGAAGAGCTCAACCTTTCATGATCCCAGTTCAAATCCCACACCCACCACAACAAACAACCCGCCCGTCTGCGCAACCTTGATTTCGCAGAGCGCAACGGTTACATTCGTGGTATCGTTAAGGAGATCATCCACGATGCCGGTCGGTGCGTTCTATTTCCTTGATCTTTGAGATTCTTTGAATTACTCACAAATAATTGCCTCCATAAAATAACAGTGGTGCCCCCCTCGCCCGTGTCGTCTTCCGTGACCCATACCGCTACAAGCTGCGCAAGGAGACCTTCATCGCCACCGAAGGCATGCACACCGGCGCATTCGTCTACTGCGGCAAAAAAGCTACCTTGAACGTCGGCAACGTCCTCCCCGTGAGCCAGTGCCCTGAGGGTACCATCATCTGCAACGTTGAGGAGAAGACCGGTGACCGTGGCGCCCTCGCCCGCACATCCGGAAACTACGCCACCATCATTGGCCACTCCCCCGACGACAACAAGACCCGTATCCGCCTCCCCTCTGGTGCCAAGAAGACCGTGTCGGGTGACGCTCGTGCCACTATTGGTATCGTCGCTGGTGGTGGAAGGATCGACAAGCCCTTGCTCAAGGCTGGCCGTGCTTACCACAAATACAAGGCTAAGCGTTACAACTGGCCTCGTACTCGTGGTGTGGCTATGAACCCCGTCGACCATCCTCATGGTGGTGGTAACCACCAACATATCGGAAAGGCTTCCACCATTGCCCGCTCCGCTGTTCCTGGACAGAAAGTCGGTCTCATTGCCGCCCGCAGGGTACGTTACTTGTTCTTTCTTTTATCTGTCCTCTTTTTCCAAAAATTAATTGTCTTGGTTTCTTCTCATAGACTGGTCTGCTACGTGGTACCGTCAAGGTCAAGGAGGTTTAGACGGATGCCTACCTTTTTTTGCCTTTACTTTCTCTCCTATCCTGTGCTTTTTTTTACGGCGTCGTTTGAATACACACACACCATCATACGACTCCTTTGTTGGCTCTCGTCGCCCACTACACCCTCTTCCTCCCATGGTATCCGTCGGTCTCTCGCCCCTCGCACAAAAAAAACTGCCTAATGCTTTTGTACGACCCTCTCAATCACACATGCAACAAGTTATATGTGAAAATATGTTATCTTTCTTCATTTGTCTCTCTACGCAAGATATGAGTGTTTTTTCTTTCTTTTTGTTGTTTTGTTTCGCTCTTCTTGACTTGTTGTGATATTTTATTCTGTGGAAGGTGAGTTAGTCATCGGTTTTTATCGACTGGAGGTGGTTCAGGTTCAGGATAAGGAGATGAATAGATGATGGATGGTATTCGTCATTGGGAGTCGAGACTGTTTTGGGGTTTCCAAACAATGGCCACCCTGGCAGGCGTCGAAGCATCGAAATGAGAAAGCCTTCAGCCTTCAGGCCTCAGGCTTCTTTTCTCGCAGCCTCCTCTCTCGGGCCCCGGCGCTTATATAGCACTTTACACCAGGTCGATCCAAAGGAATAGAAAAAGAAAGAAAATCAAACCAAATACTGTAGATCCATATCTGACAGTGACGTCTCCGTTCCGACTCTCTAGCTCCCAGTGTCCCACCCAACTCCCACCCTCGAACCACTGCTTATCAATCGAATGCATGTTATCTCCTCCCAGAATCCGGAAGATTGAGTCCGTTGACTCGACTACTCTATGCGACTCCATCGAACCTGCCGGTCCCGAGAGTTTCAAATTACTCAACGTTTTGCAGGGGCTCCGTTCTAGACGATGATACTCCAGCTGACAAGATGATCCTTATCCATCCAATGATCCATCCATAAGGCAAGGCAACGTGTGCGTGGATCTGCGATTAACGTATGTATTATGAATCTGGCAAGGAAGGGTCATCTGGGACTCCAGGGCCCCAGATGCTAAGCATATAAAAGGGGTTCATTGAACCCTCCATAGCCCTCCATATCCCCCCGTCTTCCCCAAAGACTCCACACCAAACAGGTCAACAATAATAACCCTCAACTCAACGCAAACTATGGCCCTCACGCTCGTCAAAGCCTCCTGTCTCTGCGGGCTGAACACCTACCAGATCCCGTTCGCCACGTCCAAGCTCCCACTCGCCTCGGGCATGTGCCACTGCGACGCGTGTCGGCACAGTACGGGTGTGCTCGCCGTGCACAACGCCCCGATGGACGGCGCGCCGCTCACCGCGGACTCGACGGTCGAGAACCAGACGCTCGTCGACTTCTCTTCGCCTGAGACGTTGGCTAAGGTCAAGGCGTATATTGTGGAGGACGGTGGGCGCGTCTCGAGGTACTTCTGTACGAAGTGCTCTGCGCATATCTTGTATGCGGTGCATGGGATGACGATGCCGAGTGGGCTCCCGTTTTGGATGGTGTCGACGGGATCGTTGGAGCGCGTCGATGGGATCGTGAAGGTCGGGTATCATTGTAACGTCGAGGACACGCGGGACGGTGGGCTCGCTGATTTTTATCGGGTCGTCGAAGGCGTGGAGGTCCTGCGGTACGCGCATATGAAGTGGAACGAGACGGTGTTGCCTCAGGGGTGGAAGGCTGATAGCCTGATCGCCCAGCAGAAGGAGGAAGCGGAAGGGAGGAAGGAGAGGAAGGATCACCTCGAGCTGTACTGCCAGTGCAAGACCGTCTCGTTGCGCATCACGCAAGCGACGGCGGAGGAGGCAGCGGACCCCGTCAAATGGTGGGCCGTGGCGAAGCAGCCCGAGGACATCCAAGGCCGGAGCGAGAAACACATGTGCGGACACTGTCTCTGCACGAGCTGTCGTCTGTCCAGCGGCGCGATCGTCTCGAGCGTGCTGCTCCTCGACAAAGCGCACATCACCGACGCACATACCGGGCTGCGCGTGTCCTTCATCCAAGGCGCACCAGGCCATCCCGCCGGGCTCGTTCGCTACAAGAGCTCGGAATACGTCTACCGCGAGTCGTGTGGGACGTGCGGCGCGTCGGTGTTTTATTGGAACGTCGACCCGAGCAAGACGCACCTCCCGAAGCCTGACGCGGATGGCCAGCCGGTGCTTGTGGATGTGTATGCGGGGTTGGTCGACCAGGCCGCGGGAGGAGGTGCGAGGGCGGAGGAGTGGTTGCATTGGTATGATCAGGTCATGAATGTGGGGGATGCGATTGATAAGCCTGGGTTGGAAGCGCTCGTCGAGGGCGTCAAAGCTGTTGCTTAGAGCAGGAGAGCCAGGTGGGGGGGGGGGGGGTGTTTGGATGGCACTAAAAACCGCAAAACCATGAATGCGAAAAGATGTACTATGCACGAAATGATTCCTGACACCAAAGTGTTGTGTTGTTCAGCAGTTCGATTTTGTCCAATGTCATGGGCAACTTGCACCCTTTTTTTCGGTCTCCGTCGTTGGTTGAATGAATTCGGTAAAGATAATGAAGGAAGGTTACAGATCCAACTACATCTCGAAGCGATATCCTGGAAGCAAAGTCTGGATGCCGTCTACTAAAGTAAGACATATACGAGTGTCCACAGAAGGAGATGCGGTCAAGAGGGGTAACAATATACAGGCAAGTTCTTTCGATCGAATGTCCGTGAGTGTCAGTCGGGTCTCGTTCCGGTGGTTGCAGGCTACTTTCAGGTTGAAAACCACAGATTTCAAGTTCACGAAAAGTGGGTTGCTCAATGCGTTATCGAGCAGAGTCCACCCTTCGTTTGGAAGAAACACAGCGTCCGAGTTGCCGTGGCTGCCCGGTGCAATGGTCAAGGTGAGGGTTATTGATTCCAACGACAGCGGTGAGGTCGCAGATGCCAGGAAGTTGGAGAGATACAGTTCCGGTATTCCTGTATCGGTATCCTCCCTAAACATGGTAGTCAAAAATTCAAGATGTTTCAATGCTTTTAGAGCGCTGAGGTTGAGAGGATCCGGGGAGTGTGTGTCTGACCATTGGAGTAGAATATATTCAGTAAAGTCCACTAATACTGTTCAGAAGATACTAAACCTACCATGCTGTCTATGAGATTCGATCTTGAGAGTTGACAAGGACGGTGCGGCACTCTGCGTAATGTCCCATAGAGCCTCCAGCTCCCCAACATATGCAGGAATGAGGACAGATAATGTTTGCAAACGCGAAAAAACGCGTGAATAGATAGGAGGTATACGGGGTGCAGGAGGGCCTGAGGGACCAGGCGTTTCAAGCTCCAGGGTTCGTATAACGGCAAGGAGGGCCTTGTAAGAAAGAAATCGAAGTTCCAGATTTTCTATTTTGGCCACTTGGGAGGGCTTGATATCTTGCCTGGGTAGAGGTAACGCCGGTTCTCCACGCCTGAAGAGTAAATGACAAAGCCTCATATTGGTGAGACTAGGATTTTGGAACGCGGTCCTGATGTACATTTCGGGGAACTCCATTAAATTGAAGAGCTGTAGACTTTTGAGAGACGGTTTGGCGACGATCCGAAGCAGCTTGTAGTCGATGTCGCGTCGCGTCGCTGGCCATTCGACAAAGCCGCGCCGACTTCCTAGGCCAAAATGAGTCAACGGTGCGTCGTTCATGAAGTGGAGAACTTGGTTCAAATTGGACTTGTGTTCTCGTGGAATGATAGTTTCCAAGGTGCGACGGAAGAAATCCCGTAGCCTGATCAATGGTTTGTCCATTCCGCTCAGAGAAAAGGCGCTTGGTGCTCGGTTATCTTTGCCAGCCCCAAACAACAGATGGAATCGAAGGATATTTTGGATGGCTGGCGTTCCGAGTCTGTCGTCCTTTTTCCGCAAAATTTGAAGCAACCTCTCCGCGCGCTTCTGACCAGCTGGACGGTCAAAGACGAGATTCACAGTGTGGAAAACGTGAGCTCTTGACCGATAACTGAATGCTTTGGAGACCAGAGCGCACGATTTTAGGGTGTCCAGGGTTTGCTGTGAGTCGGGGTCGTCGGAATGGGCCACTTCATCGATTATTTGATCAATTATTTCCTGTGGTAAGTCGGAGGTCGTTCCACAAGACGCCATCAATGGTCAGCTTGTCTGGTTGTAGTCGTCGTCGTTGTCAAAGATATTCATAACGTCGAACAAAAAGAGTCCCAAATCAATCTCAAACGGCGTTCACGCCCGTCACTAAACGGAGTCGGGCGTTGCCGTCGGTCCGCGGACAATTCCGAGTGGGTCTTCCATTTCACTACACTTCGTTGACCGTCAAGAATCAGACGCATAGGCTCAGTTACCACTGTTATCCACTGCGCAGTGCCAGTACCTGTCCTTTTATTGCCCGACGAGCTGTGATTGATGTCAATGGGCGACGAAAATTCAAGCTCAAGCTCAAGCATCATAGTCATTTAACTTGGTCAAAGTTCGCCTAAGTGTAGAATGGAAATGTCTGTTTCTCTGGCTCCTGGTTATTGTCCCAGTTGACCTCGATTCCCGCAATCCTAAGCTCTGTCACCAGTGCCTCGACATTGGGACCAAAGCAGCTCCTCAGTTGAACGTAAGTTATCGGCACATCCTCCGCGGCTCGGTGATATATGAAATCCATTATCTTCTTGACAAGGCCATTTGTATTAACATGTACCTTGTAAAAGGAAAGTTTTGATAGTTTTGGAAGTATGAGGCGGTGAGGGGGAGTCGTGAATTCTCGATGGATGCTGGCTATCGCATCGAAAGATCCCTGGCTTGCAATGCGTAGATCGGTGACCTGGTTAAATGGCTCGAGCATAGCCCTCGCCAGGCTTGTCTTCAAGTCTTCATAAGATCCCTTTGGCATCCAATGGAAATATAGGTCGTCAATATCCGAAGCAACGAGTCTAACGAGTGGGAACAACAGCTCTTCAACATCCCTGTAGTAGTCCAAGGTGAAGCTGAAACTTGTTTCGCCAAATTTTGCGTGCCGAGTGTTGGTTACTCTGAATAAGCGTGTCGTGATTTCCAATGACAGGCATGTCATTTTTCGAAATTCGAGTAATGATTTTGTCTTTTGGCAAAGCTGGTTCATCATGTCGGAAAATGCGAAATAGGGTCCAGAATAACATGCGGAAAAATTGATTGCGCAGGACGCAGGAAAGTGAATTTGGGATAGTAGTATTTGGTTGGATGAGGGTGGTGTTCCCAATAAAGCGAACTTCTGGAGACGACTAAGAAAGACAGGCGAGCCAGCGAGCGACTCAGGCAAGTCTCCTTCAGAATTGGGGTGGTCAAGGCCAACGCAACGGTCAAGCTCAAGTTCTTCGAGGCGGTGTAGGCGACGCAATACCTTGAGCCATTCGAGGGCCGTCAAATGAATCAATTCCCCATTATCTTGGCTAAACCGATTTAAAATCGCAAGCGTCGTTAAATTCAGGAAACGAGGAGAGAGTAGATCGGTCTTGTAGCCTTGGAGTTTCAGTTTTTGGAGGTTTGGGAAGCTTGATGTGACTGGATGTTCATGGGTTTCCTCAAATAGGGGACACCCATGCCAGAGAGGGCCATAAAGATTCAACACTTCTAAATGTGGTGCGGGCGAAACGCCAATGTGATCGGCAACGAGGCGTGCATGTTCCACTGAATGAACACGGATGGTGGCCTGTCGGCATCTTGGTAGCAGAGATAGAGCGGCATCAAGTTCCGAGTCGTTGGTCCAACGGGTGTCAAAGTATTCTTGGAGATCGCGGTTGTCGGATGGGCGCACAGGACGCAAATGTAATATCCCCCTCTCCTGTTCGTCAGCTACAACACGGGATAGCGAAGGGAAAGATATGGTCAGAGGTGCGCCACGCGCTCGCTCGAGTACGACCTCGAACCATGCTTTGGGATCAGAAAAGTCAGGCTCCGCCGCCCAAATGAGAGGATAGTCCAGCACCAGATTTCTCCATCGCTGATATACTTGGGATGTGCGTCTGATAGTGGTGCTTGGGATATGGATATGACGAAGGTCTATGGAGGTGTTGAACATGAATATGTGGGTTAAGATGTCATCGTTTAATCTCGAAATCGGAGCCGTGGCGTTTAATGCAAGATGATATTTGGTTTTTTCGGGCTCCATTTCGAGATTATGCTGGGAGCTTAAATGAACTTATCGAGGTTGCTAAGACCTATGTATAAGAGAGAGGCAAGAGAGAGGTGGGTGTGGGTTCACGAAGAGCGCCCAAGGATCGATGACGTGTTGTTATCTTCGGAATATTCCCGGTGATGCCGGTTCCAAAAGGGGAAGATATTTCCATTCATGTCGAAATCGCCTCTTATCTCCTTTGCCTGACCCGTTACGACTACAATGATGCAGGGAACCTCACCGCAACTGCTGAGACCGCTGCACAGGACATGACCAGCCACAAAAACGCCGAATGTGGTTGCATTCACAATCCAACGAAGCAAGGCATGCTTGAATGCTTCAAGTAATATCATCCAGAGAAGGCATCAAGGTCGCGAACTTCTGCGTAAATCTCTTGAAGGTTCTTCCTTTTTCTCTCTGATGTTTAAGCCCTAACCTTTCTATGGCATTAAAATCATGGAGAAAGTCTTGCGAGTGCACGTCAAGTCCCTCACTTCTTCAACCCCATGCCAGCATTGGGGACACCTTCAGCCCTTAAAACCACCGGATCTCAAGGAACAGGCTCGGAGGACGATTGATCACATTGTCGTCTTCGTGCTGGGCGCTCAACACACATGGACATACAAGGAATCAAGTTCACTCGGTGCCAATTGGAAGTTACTTGGCATTGAAGACTTGTCGGAATCTCCAGAATACAGGCTCTCTATCAAGTGACTTGACAGTCCAGTTTGATGAAGAGTTTTGGCCGGACTCTTCGTCGACCTTGGCTCAAACCCAACGGATTGCCTATGGATCCTGTTTCTGGCCTTCCTCATGCAGTGCCTTCGCGCTCAGCAATTGTTGAATGGGAAGGAATGACGGTCATTGAGCCTTAAGTCGCTTCCTTCCGACTCAGGACAAAAGATGGGGTATCTAATAAAATCAGAGATGGCATTGCCGACCTGATTTGCTCAGAGCTTGGATTAATTGCATTCCAGCTTACCCTTGCCCAAGTGCTGGAAGGTGCAACTTCGAAGGGTGGACGTGAAATCGCGAAGAACAAACGTCCAAAGGTAGGTGGATCATCCATTGAAATTAACAGCGACGGGATGGTGTTTCAAACACATACGCCGTCTCATAACCCATTAGAAGAACAAGGTGCCCTTCAATAGAACGGTCAGTCTACCAGCGAATTCTTAACTATTCTTAATCCCCTTTTTCCTTGAGAAAGCCTCTGAAAATTTCAATCCGATTTGTGTAGATTATCACCACTATATACTCGAATACGCTTGAACTTGCTCTACCCATGTCAACTTCCATGTTGATTCTTTCTTCCACGCTCTCTGAGGTGCCAAAGACAGCGTCCACTGCTGGTCAGGGCCCACCCAAAACTCCAAACCTTTAATTGGCGGCCTGAGCTCGCATCGAAGGTTGATATGTATACAAAACGGAGCTGGGTCTTCGTGTGTTGTTATGCATTATGCTTTGACTGGGAAGTTCTACTCGTCCATGGATAATTCCTGGATGTAAATTGTAATCTATACTACACATAGCCGAGCCTCTATATATATGATACAGAATTTCCTTCTCAAAGAAATATGAATTGGAAAGAGATTATTGACCAGAAAGCACAGAATTTGAGCGGGCATCCAGCATTTTGTGCGACAAAATATATCTCCTGCGACTTAAACCTGCCTCTACCCTATGATCAATATCATTTGAGAAAAAACTTGAAGGCCTTTGGATAACAAGGAGATCACACACCTGGGCATAAAGCCAATTTCTTCAACGGTCCGAAGGCCGATAATGTCCCATTCCCCGGAGTCGGTTTGCAAGAACCATATCCTTCACCATGATCGTTACTCTTTTGGCATGGATGGCCGCCAAGTTCGTAGCTTCAAACACTTCCACCAAGAACGCCTCTGCAGCCTCTTGGAGAGCTAAGAGCGCCGCTGATTGGAAGCGGATATCCTTCTGCCATGGAGGATTTAGTGCTCACAACCTACAGGTGGAGGAAATGTGACTAGTAAGAAAACATACCTTCAAATCGCATGCGATTTCACGAACGAGTCGTTGGAATGGCAGCTTGTTGATGAGGAGCTCCCCAGAGTTTTGGTACTTGCGAATTTCCCGAAGAGCGATAACCCCTGGGCGATGGGGGAATTTCTTTGGAGGCAGTGGTATGCCGTTGCCATTGTTGCCCGGGTTCGACTGGATAGAGAGAAGGATTGTCAATGTTTGAGGCGGAAAGGCTTAGGAAGTGGGCTCACAGGACGTCCCACCGATGTCCCAGTCCGATGGATGGATGTCGTCTTAGCGCACAGTTGCTGCGTTGCTATGTTCAAATGCGATGAGGAGTTGATAGAAACAAAAATGGAATGGATAACTTACCACCAACGGTTTTACGAGCCGTGTTTTTCTTTCGAGCCATGATTGATAAGAGAGTAAGAGTGAGCCTGATTATGGGGGAATTTTTTTGCTGCTGAATTTTATAGAGTTTTCGCTGAGGTCCAAGGACCCGATGGACCCTTCCCTCTTTTTTGACTCGATTTTTTCTAATATTTGAATTTATTTTATGGGAGCCGCGAGGTCGACCGCGCCTTGCAAAAGTTAATCAGACAGCCAACGAACATCCAACAGACAGCCTGGCCTTCCCGACCCCCGAGTCATCTCCAGACTGCAGAGCGCCGGTGTGCAGCGTTAAGAGTACATGAACGCATTTTGAGTTGAGTACTTATGTTCTTAAGATAGTCCTGAGAAACTAATGTCAATCTGCGATCTTATCAATGTTATCATCTTCGAAAATTTCACATACACGTTGTGTGTGTCGAGACTCGATATGATAACGCAGGCAAAGTCTTCACCACGAAGTTCGTTCAATGATGGGAAACACAGTATGGATTCGAGGGGCCTCGTGTTTTGAGTCCATTCCAGGGTTACATCACGATCCTGTAGAGGAGCTTCGAGGCCTCTGATTTGGTCTATTTCGGGATGACAAAAAGTTTTCTGTCCTCGTACGTGTATTTTATGATAGATAAGGGGACACGCGATTTGGGTAAAAATGTCGTTGAACAAGGGTCTGTGATATGTATTATAATTTCGTCAATAAGTTGGCAGCTTTGTCTTCGCCTTTTTTTCAAAATCCCGAGGAGAACAAGCACCTATTGATTTTTTGTTCTAAAGAACGCTCAACGAGCGATGCCGGCAGAGTCACGTCTTCTTTGGTTTGAAAATAACAGGCACCACTGGAGCTTCTTACAACCTTCTTGTATGGGCGACTGTGTCACTGTGATCTGTTCGAGCCCCATTAATAACGGTCGCTGGAGCCCAGATCGCTCATGTTTTTTTTCGAAATACTCACATCACATCCGGAATATAAAGAAAAGCTCGGAATTTGGATTGCAGAGCACCGAGTGTTTTTCTTCCCGATCAGTTGGATGTAACCGTGGGGATGCGAGGGACGAACGCGACCCTGCTTCATAGACGTATTTGGTGGAACGAATTCGGATTTCGGAGTCAGTGGGGATGCCACCCTCTTCGTGTCTCATTCTGGGAAGAGAGAAGTGAAAAAAAAGGGTTGTGAACATCGGGAAACCATGTTAGAGTCCATATATTGATTGTTGAGGGATTGACTGATGAAACGAGGACTTCCTGTGATGCAGACTGAGCTGATATTTTTGATAATGGGGTTCTGAAGAAAGTTGATATGCTGTGAGTGTGAGTGTGAGTGTGTCCACACGGTACACGTGGGTGTCGCGATTGTTCTATGAATCTATTTGGCGGAGTCCATAAAAGTTTGAAGCCAGTAACTTAGCCCCTTCCGCCATCTTTCCGTGTTCCATTCTCTCTCTTCTCCTTCATTTCCCCCCTTTCCTCTCTAATGAACGCTCTTCAGGATCCCAGCAAGAAGGGATCAATTAATTCTTTGCTCAATCCCCAAGAAGCGTCCACTTATTCCGCTACTCATCTGCCTCCACCACCCCTCGTCGCCAACCAGTCTCCATCGCATGCAAATCCAACCGTATACGAACAAGATTATGGTCCCAATCCACCATACCACCTTCGCACAGCAGAATGGGAGCCACCCGTCGACCCCTCAAGACGAAAGGTCGTCAACACCTCAGAGGTTCAACATCCATCATATTGGTACCCACAACCCCATTCAGCCGGTTCTGCTCCTCTTCCGCAGAACGAGTACACGTATCCTCCAAGCCCCCAGGAGAATATGAGGAGTCGGTCGGATAGCTCATACGGCTATGTTGCGAGAGACCACAGCTGGGACCAACAACGTCATTTACCTGGCCCCACTCCGTCATACAGCCAGGTTCAACGCGGCGAACCTCCTTCAGGTGTGTTCAACGTTTTGGAATATCATGACCGAGCCTGATACATTTTCTTTGTCGCAGCGTTATCTAGAGATTATCCAAATCAAAGTACGCGCGATGTTTCTCTGACCGTGATGATCCCAACTCAACCTTGTTTCCAGGCAGCTATTCAACCTATGGCGACCAAGGAGCCGATTCTGGTGCATTGATTTCGCATCTATATGACTCACCGATAGTCACTAACACGCACCCAAGGTCCTTCCATCTGGCAGTCAACCGATAGAGCATCTGTTCGACTTGCGGCCAAAAACACCGGGTATCCGCAAACCGCTCAAGGTTATCAATACACTGAAACTACCGCATACTACGGCCAGCAAAACACATATAGTCAATCAGTGCCACTGTACCCACAGCCATCGACGTCGTCTGTCTCTGCAGTCCCACCGCTCCCTGTTCAACCAATCCAGCCATCTGGATCCTCGACCTCGTCGTCTTCAAAGAGGCCCCTCCCCGACACTGAAGAAGCACCAGCCCCAGTCTCCAAGCGGGCGAAATCTAAAGCCAAAGCGACAGGCTCGGAGACCCCCGCAGCTTCAACATCCTCAACAGGTGTGTGTACGTGCCATTGACATATCGGGCAGGGTTCGCAATCTTGTTGAGCCGTTATCTTTTGTGATTGGGTTTGACGGACGCCCCCTCGTCCGCACCTTAAAACAACGTTCCCCTTTGCTCCTGCTTCTTTTTCTGAGTTTCAGTTAATTCGAATTGTCGCTGACAAAATATCTAGTGCCATCGAAGCGTGGATATAACGCGAAAAAGCGCAGCGAAGCCGCAATTATCTCTGCTCAAAATGGTATGTTTGGTCATCGTTTTCTTTTATTACTACTCCTACCCCCGGTCATATGCTCCAATTCGATTGTTTTTGGTCCTCCATTAGAATACTTGTTGAAACGCCTCGTTTTCGTTTTGTTCCACTGTTAAATCCGCCCTTGCTGACCAGTCAGGCAAACTAGATGCGTTGCAACGATCACAGGGAGGCGGCAGAGGACAATCCTCGCAATCTGGTCAGGGTACAAACCTAGGCATCGTCAATTGCCCGACTCATCCTGTCTTTTCACTACAGGTGATATTCCATATCCAACGACCGTCATGGCGGACGGTGAGCAATATATACCCGAGCTCCAGTTTGCTCGTTGTATGTCAAATCGATATAAGCTGGAGGATTTCCCTCGGTGTGTTTCCTGCACGAGGAGATGGGCTGGAGACACCTGCCGCTTCCAAGGTATCCGCTATTTCATGCGCGACGCGGAAAGAAAGTTGTGTGGTGTAAGTTTCAACGAACGTACACCCACGCAACAGGGCCCTCCAATGGATTTCCCCAAGAAGTGGAACAGGAAGTTTGAAAAAGCACACGCAACACGCTCCAAGGTCTGGTCTTTTTTCTTCTTTCAGCATTCGTCCCTTCTCTTATCGTTTGCGTATAGCTATCAATCGCGAAAGCTCTTTTGCCGACACTCGTCGCTGAACAATATCATATGCAGGTGGAAGAAATAGTGCGTCGTGCTCGGGAATCTGATGTGCGGGCGACATGCGGTCAGTTAATCTAACGGAAAGTCACTCTGTTTTGTGTTTGTTCTCATGACCCTTTTTTCTTTTCTTGATCTAGATACCTGCATGACCTCACTTTTCTCGACGTCATTTATGTGCCGCATCTGTGGCCGAGAAGTTTGCAACGAGTGTTATCAACATGTCCGTGAACTTACCGACCAGCCTGAGGGCGCGACCCCTGCGGAGCTCAACGCTCTCAGTATCAAAAGGGAGAAATATGCGCATGCCAACCCGTTTTTCTTGTCGTGCACAAGGAGGAACGAACATGGTGTGAGCGAGTTTACTCCGGTCACGCGTTTCATGCCCGTGGAATTGGATAAGGCCATCACCCAGATGAGAGCCATCCTGGAGAAAGATGCGACAAGTGAACCCGTACAGGCTGATCCACCGATGGATCAACCGGTGCATCCTGGAGTAACTCTAACCGAATACCGACAAAGTCTCCCCGCCACCACTGAACTCACGCTTCCTGTGGAGGGATTCCCTGATCCAGTGACATCGCCTGTCTATGATGACTTTACTCCTTCCAACGCAAAACCGCATACAACCTCCACACCTATTTATCGAGCTCAGGTTATACCCGCTGCGCTGTACGATCCGCCTGCCAGCCCCTCATCAGCGACCGGAAGCCTCGCCCCTGTCTTTTCCAAACTTTGGCGGAGCGGTATGCCTCTGCTAGTGAAGGATGTCTTGCCGCGGTTCAAGGTGCCTTGGACACCGCAATATTTTACGGAGTGCTATGGAGATAATGGATGTTTAATCGTCGAATGCCAGACTGAGACGGTCAAGAGAGTCACCGTCCGTGATTTCTTCGGATGGTTTGGCAAGTATGAAGGACGGACGGAATGTTGGAAGCTCAAGGTCTGTTTTCTACCTTTCAAAACTAACCCTCGTAGCGGCTTATCTGTCTTTTTTTCTGTTTCTTTTTATAATAGGATTGGCCGCATTCAGCAGATTTTAAAACGGAAATGCCGGCCTTGTTTAAGGACTTCAGCGAGGCAGTTCCTGCACCGGATTATGTGAGACGCGATGGAGTGTATAATATAGGCTCGCATTTCCCGTCGAACGCGATAGGACCTGACTTGGGTATGTGTATTTCTCTTTTACTTCAACGCCCCTTCGGCATGGCTTAAATAAATATCCTATCTATACTCCAGGCCCGAAAATGTACAACGCCATGGCATCGTCAGAAGAAGTCGGCAGCAAAGGTTCCACTCGCCTGCACATGGACATGGCCGACGCGTTGAACGTCATGCTTCATGCCGAACCCTGCGAAGACGGGGCGGAGGGCTACGCAGTTTGGGACCTCTTCCGGGCGGAAGACAGTGACCTCATCCGAGGGTTCTTGAAGAAACGGTTTGCGGCTATCGCTCAGCAGTCGTCTGCGGATGGGAAGCCGAATTCCAGTGCGAAGAAGGCTGGGGCAGGCGCCGCCGCTGGTGGTAGTGGTGGTAGTGGTGCGGGCGACAAGGCGGCAGCTCCTATGCAGATGGTTGGGCACGATCCGATACATGGCCAGCAGTTTTATTTGGATGTTGAGCTTCGGAGATTGTTGTTTGAGGAAACGGGAGTGAAGAGTTTTAGGATTTACCAGCGTCCTGGGGATGGTGTGTTCATCCCGGCAGGGTGCGCCCATCAGGTTTGTGATGTCTTTCCCTTCTGTTTCCATTGCGCATGAACGAAAGAAGCATATACTGATCTTTTCTGTTTCGTTTTTTTCAGGTTGCCAACATGTCGGACTGCATGAAGATCGCCATCGATTTCGTCAGCCCGGAGAACATCGACCGCTGTGAGAAGTTGACGAAGGAGTTCAGAGAGCAGAATCAGAGCAAGGTGTGGAAGGAGGACGTGCTCCAGCTCAGGACGATGATGTGGTTCGCTTGGCAATCGGCATGCATCCAGGAAGAAATATTGGCCAGGGAGGAAGAGGACTCGAATTCGAATACGAATATGCATAATACGATGACGGACTTGGGTTCGACGCAGCGAGTCGAGGCGGGTGGCGGATGAAGTACCTTTGACTTCACGATGAGCAGGGGGGAGAAAACTGTCTCATTTCTTCTTCTTTCTTGTCATCTTTATTTTTTTTTTTTCTTGTGCACATGCTCTCTGTTTTTTTGCCGCTAACCCTGTCGCATAATTCGCACCCAGGAATCGATAAACCACAACCTTCTACCAATCCTACCATTCATACATACCACAATTACAAACCATTTTTTTGACAACCCAACCGTGTACCCGCATTAATGAAAAAGAAAATTCAATTGTATCTTTATTTTTTGGGAATTACAGGCGCTTGAATCTACAATGAATCAGTGATAGAATTCTGAATCAGATTGCGAAGCTTGGGTCTTTTCATTTTTACGTAGATGACTCTTTGCCAGCTGGTAGAAGTTGTGTCCACCGAGGCGCTCATCGACCGTGTCGCCAAGCCTCGTTGGCACGTGGGTTTCGAATCCTTTCTTTCAAATTCAAGAGGTCACTCGTTTGCAACTTGTTTTCTGACCCTTTATACAACCAAGTTGCCAACCCCCATTGAATTCCCCAGTCGTTCAGTCAAGCTTCGATACTTGGTCAGACTTGGCCTTGCTCTGAATCGAGATTCGACACTGCCAGTCCTCACTGCTTCTGTGAGGGAAATATCTCTTCGGTTCGATCCGTTCGAGGTCTTCAAGACTCGGACTTCGACGATTCGTGGTTGCTCCTACTCATCATATCCTGTCGTAACATGGACAGAAGATGTTTAATTTTTAGGCAGTCTCTGGCAACGCTTCCAAAGTTACGCGATTTGTTTATCACAGAAGGGGGCCATAACGGAGACATTTCTATCAATTCAGCTTGAAGAATGTTTGTTGAAGTTCCCGGGCCAGACTCTCATGAACCTTAAAGGACGTTACGTAACTCTTCCTCACCTCTTCCTAAACTCTTTTAGACTTCCAGTGCTGGAGAGCAAGCCAGAACTGGCCAAGAATTCTCAACACTTCAAGATTTGGGTCCTAGACCATGGGCTAAGTTGAAGTCGACTTGAAGGTCGCGTTTACTCTGCTTTTACCGCCCATAAAGACAAACTGGACACTCGTGAGCAGGTTGGCAAATGGTATGTTGTAATCCTTCCCATTCAGTTTCTGACGGCTTATCTTCTTCAATATCTAAGCCTTATGACAACCTTATGTTAGCCTATGTCTGTCCCAAAACGAAGGCGTAGACCAACCCTTAAACAGCGCCGGTTCAGAGGCATGCTGACACGAGGAGCCAATCCAGGCATGACTTCACGCCGTTGACCTCCGTTCTAGGAAATTTCGTCGCTTTAACGCAACGATGCTTGAGCAGCTTTCCACTGTCGCAGCTTCTGTCTCTTCTAGCCCCAGAACTTAAAACATCACTCGCTGTGACACCCACAGTGAAAAGGCTTCAAATCTATTGGAGAAGTGATCGTGGAGTATGGCCCATTTCAACAGGAAACCCCCTGGATTATCCCGGTTATCACACGAAATTATCTTCGAAGATCCAGAGGCTGAATTGGTACAAGCTCTTCCCACTTCTCAAGCTCGCGACTCTTTTGACGAGAGCCCTGGCCAACGTTCGAGGGTCTCTTACAACCTTGCCAAAATCTCCTCAAGTCGTTCTCCTTCTTCACCAGAACCAAGAACTCCATCAGGCAAGCCAGATGAGAATGTACCCCTTTTGCCACTCGACCTTCGCTCCAGTCAAAACATACTGCGTCCCTCGTTAGAATGGAACGCACATGGGCCCCAGAACGTTGGTGCACCATCGTTATCTACGATAGAAACTCCTTCACCCCGAAACGAGCATCGAGATGTGTTTTTCTCTCCAGAAGTCGACTCTCAGAAACGAGCACGTCGATCGCGGCTATCTGACGTCGCCCATTGTGCGGTCACTCCATCGTCAACACCCCCCTCTTCCAAACGATCGCCTGCGACCTCTATTTCACGGTTCCCGAGAAAGAGACGGCGACATCCGTTTGCTAGAACATTCGAAGTACCGCAGTGGAGATTGTTGCTCCTTCACATCGGTGCTTGTGCGCTTGTCTATCCAGTTTTAGTGGTGTTTGTTATAGCGTCGGATGGGAAGACCCTATTCTGGGCGCGCACGATAATAGGCGCAGGATGTGGTGTTATTGGAGGTCTTCTTGGATATAGCCTGTTGAAATTGGCGACAATGACATTGGAAGCTAGCAGTACGTCTCCATGCTTATCTTCCTGATCTAAGACTCGTGGCTTACAATACAGTGTTCAATACACCCAGCTTGGGCGACACTGATACATCAATCACGGATACCAAATGCACCTGGAATACGACTGAAAGATTTGGCAGCGCAGTCCGAAAATTCCACCAGCATTCTGAGTGCTCTTCGGCTTCTCTGGGACAGGCATTCTTACCGGGGAACTGATAGAGAGTATCGGAGATTTTACGAGTCAGTAAAATATTCTTCTCATCAGGCAATAAAGATCTAACCTGAGTGTTCTGCCAGTACTCGACCGTGGTCGCTCTGGATTATGCTGTTCCTGATTAACGCTCTCATATCTGTCCTCTTGCCGTTTCTCCTTGCGCGAGCTATTGACTTACAGGTCCATGTAGAAGTATGTTTCCTTACACGAATCGAACCCAAATCCCAAAACTGACTTTTTTTATGATAAGCACCAGTACAGAATTTATACTGAGACAGCAGTCATTGGAGATATCTCTCAATCTGACATAGCCCAAGCACAAAATCTGCAATCAGCTTTTGAGGTGAAGAATCAACTTGCTAGTTTCCCATTATGATTGTTCGTCTGATTTTTGTATTCATAGAGTGATATCTTGAGTTGGACTATGCCGAGTCCGACATCACTTGGCATGCAATCCTCCGTCGTTTCGTTCCAGTGGAACGGTGACCTCGTGTACTTCTCAGAAGTGACGCTCTCCCAGTTGATCCCTGGCGGCAGTGGGCCTGGGACGTTTCAAACTTCTACGCCTATCTCTGTCGGAGTGAATGCTATGTATTCAAGCTCATCTAAGGACGCCTCTTTGGGAAGTATTTTGAGGTACTGTAATTTCATTACTGACATTGTCGGTGAAAGCTAACATCACCCTATGTAGATTTCCACGCTGGGGACTGAGGATCAAGTGTGTTAAGATTCCAGACATCTCGCTCAATCTGTAAATCCTCCTTACCGTCTCTCTAGATCTCTGCCATACTGATGTAGATCTCGTATCGACCAGCGTTCCTCTATCGGACAACAACTTCACCTATCTCTTTACTCCTAGGGACACTTTACGCCCACTCTTCCAGAATTTCAACCTATCTTTCCCACAAGACTTTGAACAGCCATTGAACCTCTCGAGTATTATGTTCTCTAATGATACGCTCCCTGATGGTTTGGACACATCAGGCAGTGCATTCGGAGGTATGACATTTGAGAAATGGAGAAAAGGACGTTGTTCTCAAACGTGATGTCATTTTGTGTTCAGTCAGATTTCCAGATGATGGCCTTGCCCATAGTATGACGAGTATACCAATTAGCATGGGTAAGCAACCGTTTTGGATGCGCTATTGTCAACTCAACCTAACGTGTACATGCCGCAGGTCCAACTGGGAATGGGTTTGTCACAATGGAACAATCTCTCATCAGGTTGAATACTTCCTTGACTCCCCATGGTCAATTTGGCGTCCATGCAAGGGCGTCGGCACCGAACGTCGATGGCTCTTTTGCTTCGATAGGTTATGATGCAGTGGTTTGCTTGGAGATTTACGAACCATGGATCGTAGAAGTCTTTAATTCTTCTGCGAGTTTACCCAGCTCGATGACTATCATAGACCATGCTGCCTTCATTAGTGATGATTCGGATCCAGATAATAAGGAGGTGTTGAAGGGTTCCAAGATTACCGATCCCGGGGTATCAAGAGCCTTGAATTCGACAAGTATTGGGACGGTGTACGCTTCTTTCTCTCTTTAGTCCATTTTTTATTCGTTTAGTTTCTGACCTTCCCGTGTTGGCTACCTACAGCTTCTCAGTGGCACACCAGAATGGGGTAAACCAGATAAAGAAGGATGGGAGTCCAACCCACATCGTTAATTATGTCCCTTCACCGATGGTAAGCCAAAGTCTGTACTACCTGATAATTTTACTGAAATCTATCTTTTCTAGTTGATATCGTTCGCAGGCGGTGACGGTCCTTCAGGATATACTCAACTTTCAGCAGACGACTACAGCCAAACACGAGCCATGGCCGACGCCAGCAACGTTCTTCCCTACTTCACTGGTGGCGGCCTTACGGTGGCAAGACGGTTTCACGACATTTACGTCACAAGGCCAACAGTATTTGTGATAGAAACGGCTGCTCTCCTCTTCCTTGTTTTTCTCTTGGGGCTGATATCGGCGTTATTTGTACCCCGGCTACCTTTGGATGCTCCGCGGAGAGGGTTTGACCTGTATTCGTGGATGTCTGCCTTCCATGCACAAGAGCTAATGGCGGAAGACAAGACCAGTGATATCAACACACAGCATCTAGAGCTTGATGACATTATAGAGAGTACAGGGGATCTTAAATTTCGGTATGTCTTTTGATTTTACTGGTATGAGATACAAGTGGGTAAGAGTAGTTGTTTCGTAACTCATATCTTACGACTTTTATGGAAATTCACGATTATGACCAATATTTTTTTTCTCAACTCGGCCCATCTATTTGTTTTCTCTCTGGGACTCCGAACGTCAGGCTCGAAGAGAACCAAGAATTATTGAGTCTCAAATCAGTCGTGGATGCACGAGACCTTGGATACTACTACTGACTATGGAATCGTGTCTACTACGGCAGCCGGAGAACAAGCCTTCACTTCGACTCCTATTTGATTAAATACACAGAATTGATAACGCAATGCTTTCCAGTATGTCGTCCCCACTGTTCGATCTGGCGGTCTGCCATGGTCTCCCTCAAGTTGAGCATTTCAGTCGCCAAGATGAGCGCTTAAGGAGACTTTACCGGAAGGGGTTAAAGAAATGTCAGAACCTTCATTCACGTGATGTATTTGTCGTACGACCTTTTCGTGACATTTCGAGGTTGAAAGTTTAAAAGTTCTCTTCACGTCCCTCCATCTTATTCTCAAACCCCCCATTTCTGCACCCGGACGCGTCGATTTATTGTAACAATGGCGTCAAGCACGAAAAACTCCAAAACAAAGTCTAAACCTTCGTCAAATTGGGCGCTGACATGGGGGAAGCGACTCGGCATTTTCAGTATCATTGTCGCAACATGCGCGTGGTTGGATGCTATTAAGGTATGACCTTCGGTTGTTTACTCTAAGTTTTATGTGCTTATACTTCTCTTCAGGACCGTTTCTACGTTCTCGAACCCAAATTCTTACACGAACTGGCGCAATCAGCGATCGCTGCTTCTCCGCCAAATGACACCCGCGCTATGATCGACTACATTGTGAAAAACCTGACCGAAACGTATACACCATCTCAATTCCGTATCAACACGAACGAGGAGTGGGTTTTCAATAACGCTGGCGGCGCTATGGGTGCCATGTACATAATCCATACGAGCATTACGGAGTACCTCATCATCTTCGGCACACCGCTGGGCACAGAAGGCCATACCGGTATCCACACAGCGGACGACTACTTCCATATTCTTACTGGTGAACAATGGGCTTTCAGACCTGGTCAACTGGAAATGGAGAGATATACCCCTGGGATGGTGCACCTTATGCCAAGAGGTGTGGCAAAGCAATACAAGATGCACAAAGGATGCTTCGCTCTGGAATACGCCAGAGGTATGTGATACAACACCTTTCTAGGTTGAACCTTTCTAATTTTTCATAGGGTGGATTCCATTGATGCTGCCATTCGGATTCGCCGACGGCATTTTCTCGACTCTTGATGTGCCCACCCTCTACAACACTGTCCGAATAACCGGACGAGAAATGCTCATGAATTTACTTATTGGCAAAATATAGAACTCTACGAATTTACCCTGTCGATATTGCAATGTTTGTTACCTTAATACGCGATTTAGAGGATGGATATACCATCTTTATTGCTTATATCATGACTCGAACATCCTGAACTGATGCCCTATCAAGCCCTTCAGCATCTGCACCAGTCACCCTGGTGCTTTTCAGACTCAGTCCACAGGCAATAAGCGCTTAAGCATCCATAAGTATCTCTCCTATCATGTTAAGGGCAGCGTTGGTTCAATTGACGATTCTATTATTAGATCTAGAACAGCCCGCATTGTTGGACGAAAATCTGATAATCACCTCAGACGGTCCGGTCATGGTGAGCTTCGCTTTAGGAAACGTGGCCTAACGTGGCTCGAATCACTGTAAAACTTCCATACAATCCTTCATAGCGACTTACTTCAAATTTTAGGCGTTCTCAAGTCTGACTTTGATCCAATTAAGTATGATTTTTCGCCGCAGATGTGTTCGTCGTCTGACCCGCCTGGAAATGGGGTAAGCTGATCATTGACCTGTGCTGATTATTTAAACCTCCAGAGAACATCGGATCAGCGACTCTGTCCCCGTCCAAGTCTTAAATAAATCGTGTGGGGGAAATTAGGAACAGATCGGGCATTCACTAAGCAACAAAAAGCCATCATTATTCCAAACAGGCGCACGGCCCACGCCAGGCTGAGAATTTATGGAGGCGTGTGCCGTGAGCCATATTACGGTCAAGTACATAGCAGCTTAAGGTTTGATGTAAAACCGGTTGAAAGCCTCTTCTCCCCAGATTGTGATCTTCGACCTCGAATTCCTCCAGAAACCATACCTTCACACCACAAAAATGTCGGAAAAAATGGTCCCGATCAACGGTGAAGTCCAGAAGAAACGAGTTGTAGGTCCATTTCAAAATTCGGATGATTTTGGGGCTCTCTCTCGCTCTCACTCTGTTTTTTCGATGCCAGCTAATATTTGGATGGTTGGACAAACTGGCTGATGACCACCCTTTTTTCGCAGTCATATTTCTACGATCCAGAAATGGGTGGGATTGACATGGGTTTGGGACATTTGTGAATATTTCTCTTCTCTGGGGTGATACTTTCGTCACCGTGGCACAGTGGAAATTTCTTACTGACTAGCATTGCTTTTCTTCTCTCCTTTGCTGGCGGTGTAATTCTGGCTGCACATATACTAAGCATGAAGCCTACTCGGATCCGGATGTGCCATGCACTCGTGATGAACTATGGCCTGTACAGGAAAATGGACATATTCGTGAGTGTTGCTGCGCAAATACCTTAGAGATACAGTATGTTGACTCATGTCCTTGGTCCATACTAATACCAGCGCGCTAAACCTGCCAGTGCAAGGGAGATGGCACAATTCCATTCCGAAGACTACATCGATTTTCTTGCACGAGTTAACCCCGATAACATGGGGCGTTATACTCAGGAACAAGAAAAATGTGGGTCTAAACTTCTCAGCATTCTGGTGTACTTTAATTTCGACGTCTCCTACACAGATCAGGTTGGAGTTAGCGATGATTGTCCCATCTTTGATGGGCTTTTCCAATATTGCTCTATCTCAGCCGGAGGGTCTTTAGGTAAGCTTTCAGAAGACGTTCAATCAGAGCGTTTTGGTCGGAGGAAAGGACAGGCTGACATTGATATCATTATCATTACATTACATTGGTGGCAATGTAGAAGGAGCCGCCAGGCTGGGGCGTGATAAGTGCGACATCGCCATCAACTGGGCGGGAGGTCTTCACCATGCGAAAAAAGGCCAGGCAGATGGGTTCTGTTATGTGAACGGTCCGTTTTCGATTTCTCCCCTGGTTTTCTCAAGATGGCGCACTTCCAGCTGACGTGGATGTCATACTACCATTTTACCAAGATATCGTGTTAGCTATCTTGGAACTCTTACGGTGAATATTCGTAACTTGGTCTCGTGTCTCGTTATCCGAGTCAATGGGGACTGAAGGAAATTTATTGAACGCCATACATTCACATTCGTGGATCATCGTCTAGGCACCACACACGCGTTTTATATATAGACATAGATGTCCATCACGGAGACGGAGTCGAAGAGGCTTTCTATACCACCGACAGGGTCATGACCGTCAGTTTCCATAAATACGGATCCTATTTTCCTGGAACGGGTGATGTGAAGGTGAGCGTTCAATTCCGTATTCAAATTGGCCGATGCGTCACTGGATGATTTGAAGGAAAGACACATCTGACGCTATGCTTAATCACCGCAGGACGTCGGAGTGAAGAAAGGCAAATACTACTCCATGAACGTCCCCTTGCGTGACAATATCTCGGACGAGAACTATCAACGGATCTTCCAGCCTGTGAGTTCGACTCTTTTTTTTTGTTTCGGCCAATTGGGCGCCAAAAATTGCAAGCGAGATCAAAGCTTAACAGTCGTTTTCAAATTTTCGGTGAATTCCACTGTCGTCGCTGTCGTCGTCGTTGTTGTTTAGGTCATCCAAAGGACAATGGAAACATACGACCCGGGAGCCATCGTCCTCCAATGTGGTGCGGACTCTCTGGCTGGCGACCGGCTTGGCTCGTTGAATCTCTCCATGCGAGGTATGTACGGCATGTCACTACAAAAATGAGCGCTAAGCTGATTTCCACACACTCGCGTTCGATCATTCAATCGTAACGCAGGACACGCAAGCTGCATTACATTCGTCAAGAAATTCAACAAGCCCCTTCTCATCCTCGGGGGAGGCGGGTATACGATGCGCAATGTCAGTCGGGCATGGGCGTTCGAAACGGGGATCGCCGTTGGTGTTGAGCTGGAACCAGGTATGTGAACATATTTCATTTCATTTATGTTCCCACTTCGCCGCACAAGCACTGGAAGTGGGTGGCTGGGTGCCAGTGGCTGCCAGTGAGGGGAGGGGAGGGGGCGGTGCAAGCCTGAGCCAGGCCCATGGTCCGAGGGCGTACTGACCGAGCATCTCGCTTCCTTTCTCGGAAACTGCGAGCTACACGATTGTGACACTGAAAATTACACAGACATCCCAGAGAACGAGTATTACGAATACTTCGGCCCGGAATACACGCTCGACGTCAAGTCGTCTCCCGACGCGGAAGATATGAACACCCCAGCGTATCTGGACCACATCGAGAAGGTCGTGTTCTCGAACTTGAGGCAGATTGGTGGGCCGCCTGGTGTGCAGATGATTGGTGAGTGAACGTTTGAGTGTGTTCTGCTGCGGCGGCGGCCTGGGCGCTCAGCGCTATTGTGCGCCGACGCGTGAATGTTTACGTTTGATCGTGGAGCTGATTTTGACCCTGTACATAGACATCCCGCGCTTGCCACAGATCGACGAACCGTTAGCAGACCCGAACTTTAACGAGGATTTTGAAGGTTGGGATTCGGACGAGTCCGAGTCGCGACGCGGAAGGGGGCCGGTGGGTATATTCGAAAGTTCAAGACGGCCGTCAGTGGGAGTGGGAGTGTCAGTGGACGGGGGGGAGGTATTGGATTCTGATTCGGGTTATGAAGATGATGAAGAGGAGGAGGTCATAGGAGGGGGAGGACGTCGTAACCGGCGTGGCCATGCTAGTTATTATTATGCGGAAGGGGAGGAAGAGGATGACGAGGACGAGGATTCAGACTGAACAGCTGAACGAGTGGGCGCTTAGTAGTAGGAAATTGGATAAGAGCCTGGCGAGGACATTTGTTAGTCCTTGACTCTGGGAATAGTACCAGGTTGAACGTTTGAACGTTGATCGGATTCATGATATATGATAGATGGAGCGCTGAGGGTATGACGTCAATCCAATTAATGATCTTTTTCTTTTATTTTTTGTTTGATGAGTGTGTATATCTGTCCGATGGTAATTTATAACTCGAACGTTCAAAGGCAATGTCCGGATCGTAAGTTTAAGTGAGAGCTCGCAGTGGGCTTCTAGTCACAAACGTTGATAAGTCGATGATCGACCCGGAAGAAACGTTGAAACGTTGTAGGATGGAGCTAGCATACAATGATAGTAGTATGTAGAAGGCAAATATGGCATATTGACGCCATGGTGGCTCATCCATATGTAGGAAGGGTGAATATAAGTAAGTAGAAATTTCGATGGGATGGGATGTACTAGGGTAAAAATAATCCGTGATAGCGGAGAGAGTGGCCCGGGCCCGGGAGGGGCAGGTGGTCGTCTTCTTCTTCGCGGATTTCCGACTGTCCCTGGAGAAGTTTGACATGCTGTACACCTGGACATACTCGTCGTTCTTCGTTGGCCTTCATACGGATGTAGAATATATGATAACATGTGGTCAAGCGACGGCAAAGAGCGAGCGTGCCAGTGGTGTCATTCGACGATTTGTATCTGTACCTGGTCGCTTTTTTCGCCATGTGCGGGAGCAGCGAGCAGTGGAATTCTCTTTTGGCACTAATTCAAGTCATTGAGATGGGGCGTTGAGGAGTATGATAATGGAGAGCATGAAGACCTTCAAGGGAATCCAGGCATAGTGGGATCCAGACTAAGGCTAAGGACGGGTCTATCCGTACTGTCCAGAAGGCCTAGTGCCCATTACCATTGGATTTTTATAGAGTGCTTCCTAATGCTCGGATGTTCCCCACCAAGCTGTTCGAAGGACGCAATAAGACCTGACCAATACAAGGTTTGGAAAAAAAAAGTCTTGGGACACCTCTGAGAAACGATCAGTCAGAAGGCATCGGCCATGCCCAGCGGCCACAGAAACCCCGCTCCGAGATTAGGAACACCGAGACGATAATAGACAGTGACGTGTTTGTTCATCATAGCGCTCCTGTGCGAGAAAGGGCATGCCTGGATTATCAAGCTAGATTTTCGTCTCTTTTTTGAGACATTATTGGAACATGCGTGTAAGAATTGGACAATGTTATTTTTTCCCTTTGGTGATGCGGTCCATCGATGGGTATCGGTTAGATGCTCGGTGGAGTTCGAACGTGTGCGAGAGCGACGCACGTGCACGGACATCGGTCTGAGATGTTCATGTTGTGCGGTGGTAATGGCAGGAGACTGTGTCTGGCAGTGTCTTTGGGGGGGAAACACCGATGGGATGAGAAAGTGGAATATTTGTTTTGTGCGTGTCTGAGAACTTGAGGCAAGATGGAAAGGGGTAATATCGATTTGGAGTGAAAGGAGAGGAGAAACCAGGGAAGAGCATTGGGCAGGTTGTCGAAAGGGCGAGTGCGAGAGACTAACGTTGACAAGGGAGAGATAATAAAGAAAGAAAGGGAAAGAGAACAAGAAGAGACAATTGAATTGAGGAGGAGAAATGGGAAACACGTGATTCATGTTTGTTGATAACCTGGGAGGGAAGGGGGATCTGGACTTTCTCTTTTCTTTTCTTTTCTCTCTTTCTCTTTCTTTTTTTCCATTTTATTTCCTCCTTCAAATATTAGACGGGGCTACGACAGCGAATGCGTCTGACTCTGCATGTTGGCCGTTGTACAACCATATTCGCCCTCGCCTGATGTCGCACATCGCACTCGATCCACCGTTGCCTCCTCGTCTAGATCACTCTCTTCCAATCTGGCACAGAACCCACCTCCGTCCCTTCAGCGGCACCAGACCGCACCCCCAGCGGCCCCCACACAGCTGAGACAGCCAACCCCCCCGCCAAAACCCCCAACGCCTACCCCTCCATCGTCGTCGCCGGACAGCGATGACCCACAGCCATTCGACATCCATTCTTATCCGGCCACCGACCTCTTAAAACTCTTGGCTCTCCTTTTGACGCACATTGCCACAACCAACGACCGTTTGTCCCCCACAAGCACGGCTTCTAGCTCCTCTCATGGCCACATGCACCAGATAGACCCCGCAGACGCTCCACCGATATGGCATACTCTCACCACTGCTTCCAAGAACGCCATATCTACTCCCGCCGCTACCCTCACTTTCCATGCCAGAAACGTCCCCACCATTACCCTGGAGGCATATCTCCTCAGAATCCTCAAGTACTGCCCCACCACGAACTATGTCTTTCTGTCTTTGCTTGTCTACTTTGACCGGATGTCCAAGCTCAGCGACGACGCTGTCGGAAGGGCATTTGTCATAGACTCCTATAATATTCATCGACTGGTCATTGCCGGTATTACAGTGGCTAGCAAATTCTTCAGTGACGTCTTCTACACCAATTCAAGATATGCAAAGGTTCGTCGCTTTGGTCTTCTTGATCTTCTTTCCCCATTCCTGCCCTCTTGTTCTTTCTCCTTGCTTCAATACTCAGTCCGGTCCACTGGCTCGGCTGTTTTGTCGGGATTTTTATACCCTATTTTACTCCTAATTCTTTACTTTCTTAACATTGTACTGACGATAACAACACTATTAGGTCGGCGGTTTGCCCCTTCCAGAGCTCAACCAACTAGAACTCCAATTTCTACTTCTTAATGATTTCAGGCTGGTCATAACTGGAACCGAGATGCAGGCATACGCTGAGCAGTTAATCCAATTTTCAAAATCCACTACTCCCCTCCCCCTCCAATTATCATCACCCCCGAACGGACATGGACACCACAATCTTCATCCGCATGCGACAAATCATAATCATCAACCTCACTCATCATCACGCTCAGCAGCAGCCTCCAGTTCTTCCGATTCGTCTAATCAGACAGTAATAGTGAACGGTAACACACCCCAGCAACCTCCATACTCCTCATCATCTGCCTCACCTTCGTCGAGCTCAGGCTCGTCGGGGTTCTCGACGACCTCGAGTCCAGCGCGGCCGCTTGACGCTCTGGGAGGGTTTACTGTACCCATACATAATCCGACGAACCATCCACCTAATGTAATGCATACACACCCACCTCATTCACATCAGCATCCACACCCACCAGGTTATCCGCAAACGCATTTGCATGCGCAGCCGCACATGCAGAGTATGCTGCACCCAATGGAACAACAGTACGGTGATCAGCAGCAGCAGCATAACCATGCGTACGGTGGGCATCATCAGACGCAGGAGATGGCGGATCAGGAACATGACGCCGAGGATGACGATGTGGACACGAGTACGGATGCAGGGACGGAGACGAGCACGGACGAAGAGCCAACGATCCGCGCACCTGGTACGGTGACGGGGAGTGTGAATGGTAGCGTATGGGAAGACGCCCAGGAGGAGGAAGACGAAAGAATGCGGAGTCCTTAGTTAGTTTTTTGCTTTTAATTGCTTACCTTCATTTTTTTCTTTTTCTTTTGCTTTTGGCTTCGGTTCTTTTTTTTCTTTTTTTCTTTTTCTGCGTTGATTGGTTGAAGGACGTCATAGATATCTTACCAAGTTCCACGTTTTCCCTCCATATGTATTTGTTTTCCAGAACCCACAAATCTCAAAACGGCATTTGATCTCTCTTCTCCTGATAGATGCATTGTTGCTGTGCAGAGTGTTTATGGTTGCTTGGCAACGTCGTGAGTTGGCTGAGTCAGCAGTGGTGTGTTTAATCTGCTTGAGAATGGGCCGTTGGGTTGGAATCTCTGAAAAACAAAACAATCGAGGATTTATCGACCATGGCCCAGCTATCGAGTCGACAGCAACTGGATCTGTACGCTCGTCGACAGCCTCATCATATACCACCGTCTGACATCGCTTGAACCAGGCACAAATCAATGCTTGATTACCTTTACACTGCCGGTTTCACCAAAACCTTCAACGAATTCCGTGCAGAAGTACCTGAAGTCGTATGTTGCCCTTTCTTTCTTCTTCTTCTTTTTCCCCGGTTATCCAGAAACGTCGCTCAAGAGCGATTGTTGACACGTTCATTCCATAAGGAACCCTTTGGCTAACCCTGTTGATATTTGAACGAACATAGGCTGACTTTGTTCCGGATCCTACATCTCCTGGCAGTGGGTTGTTGGTGAAGAAATGGACAAGCATCATCCGGATGCAAAGGAAGGTACGCTCTGATCCCCACCCACCTCACCCCGATCCCACCTCTAATCCAATCCTCACGACACACACAACCCACAGGTGATGGATCTCGAGGCCCGGCTGGCACAAGCGCACGAGGAGCTGGCCAACGCAGGGCCCGTCGCGTCAGAGGGCTCGAAACGCGTCAACAAGGAATGGATACCGTCCTCAACGCCAAAGACCACGCTCGTCGGCCATCGCGATAAAATAAACGCCATCAGCTTCCATCCGCTGTATTCTGTGCTTGCTTCCGCCTCGGTGGACGCCACTGTCAAGATCTGGGATTGGGATACGGGAGAGTGCGAGCGCACGCTGAAGAGCCATACGAAGGCGGTGTCGGATTGTCGGTATGATTCAACGGGCAAGGTCTTGGGTTCGTTTTTTTTTTGTCTTCGTTCTTCGTTCAGCCGTGTTTTTTTTTTGTTGAGTGGGGGTTTGTTGGGCTGACGCTTGAGTTTTATTTGTTCCTTAGCGACGTGCTCAGATGATCTATTTATCAAACTATGGAACGTCCCAGACGATTACAAGAACTATGCCACACTACGCGGACACGAACATTCTATCTCAAGCGTCAACTTCCTTCCAGGAGATAACCAACTGATATCGGCCAGTAGAGATAACACCGTTCGTGTTTGGGATGTACAAACAAGGTTCGTCTGGGTCGTTGCCTTTTCGCATATTTTCCGTCCATGTGTAACACCCCTTCCCTTCCCCCCCTCCTCTCAAAAGTCATTGTATAAAGGTGTTGAAACCGCATACGGAATGGATTCGATCAGCTCTGCCCAGCAATGATGGACGATTACTCCTTACATGCTCAGACGATCATGTACGTCGTCAACCCCTCCATTCCATCCCCCTCTACACCTAATTCAAAAGACCCCCGTCTGATCACGATTAATTTCAGACCGCACGGATTACGGATATGGAAAGCGGCTCGATGAAAACAGAAATGCGCGGGCACGATAATCGTATCGAGTGTGCGGTGTTCGTCCCTCAGGCATCTATCCCAGCTGTTAGAGAATTGGTCGCGCTGGTAATTGTTCAACTCTCTCTCTCTGTGTTGCCAACTCGGCCCCCTGTGGTCGTGAAGCTGACTTTTTTTTTCTTTCTTTACCCCTCTCCTCCTGTTCTCCTGTCTTCGCTTGTTATAGCCGCCTACTGTTCAATCGTCAAAGGTCGATTCTCTAGGGATCTCATTTGTGATGACGGGGTCAAGAGACAAGACTATCAAACTCTGGGATGCTCTTCGTGGTCAATGTCTATGGACTTTTGTGGGTCTTTCTCTATTTCTTGTTTCTTGTTTCAAAAAGGGGATACTAACACTGCACTTTTTTTTTTCTCTGCTCAAAAAAGGTCGGCCATGATGGTTGGATACAAGCCCTCACTTTCCATCCCTGTGGAAAATTCCTCCTCTCCGCTGCCGATGACCACACGATGCGTGTATGGGATCTCAAAACGGGGAGGTGTCTCAAAAAGAGTGTGTATTCTGCGTAAACCTACATAATTTTGTAATGGTCCTGACCTTGATTTATCTATCTATCACCCCACTCCTCAGTCGAGGCGCATAGTCCCTTCGTACAATGTGTGGCGTGGGGTCCCACACCGGTGACGGAGGGGAGTGAGGATTCAGATAGGATCGTCAATGTTGTGGCGACGGGCGGGACGGATAAGGTTCGTCTCTAATCCTTGTTTTCGTTTTTTTTTTTTTTTTTTTTTTTTTTTTTTTTTTTTTTTTTTTTTTTTTTTTTTTTTTTTTTTTTTTTTTTTTTTTTTTTTTTTT